>PVIJ01002979.1:0-145790 GCA_004024925.1 Scalopus aquaticus | reverse complement strand
CCTCCCCTCCCGGGGTCTTCCGTCTTCCCCCTTCTAGCTCAGTGTCCCCTGCGCTGCTCCCGGCCGCTCCGCCTTTGACGGCCTCTCCGGTCTCTCCTCTTCTCTCCCTACAGCCTCATCGCCCCACAACAGGAAGCCCGACCCCGGCGGCGGCCCAAGGGCATCGGAGACGCCGGGGCCCGGGACGCAGCCCGTCCCCGAGGGCCCGCGGCGGCCGCGCGCAGCCGAGACCGCCCCCGGCACCTGGCCTCACCCGTCGCACCGGAAGCCCCCGCCGCCTGCCGAGAACCGGGCGGGCTTCCGGGAGGCCGCGCGCGCGCCCGCCGGCCCGCCGAGCCCGCGCCTCGCGCAGGCCGAGAACCGCCCGTCGCCTCGCCGCGGGCCCGCGCCGGAGGACGCCCCGCGGCGCGCGCGCGCCCGGCCCCTGCGCTTTCCGGCCGCGCGCCCGCCCACCCGCGCCGCCGAGGTCCCGCCCGGCCCCGCCCACCCCAACCGGCCGCGCGCCGCCGCGCCGCTCCCGGGGCCCGCGCCCGCGGCGCCGCGCCTCAGCCCGCCGCGGAGGGGCACGGACCCGGGCGCCGAACCCTGTGCGCGCGCCTGCGGGGCGGACCAGGACGAGCACGAGTCCTACTGCGCGAGCGAATTCGGTGAGCCCCGCCCCGTGGCTCCTCCCGGGCCCGGCCGCCGCGCCCGCGCCGCGCGGCGAGCCCTTCCGAGCCCACGGCCCCGCGCGCGGACACCCGCAAGCCAGACCTGGGGAACCCACCGTAGGACGCGGCGGCCCTGACTCCCGCGACCACGTCGTGATCTGGGGGACGAAAGAGGAAATGAGTGTCATGCATTTCTCCAAACTCTTTGTGTTTTGAAAGCAGCAGTGAACGGAATCGTGCATGATGTGGACACGCTCGGCGCGGGGATCCGCCTGGTGACTCTGCTGGTGGACCGGGCCGGGCTGTACAAGATGAGCCGCCTGTACATCACTCCGGACGGGTTTTTCTTCCGAGTCCACTTACTAGCCCTTGACTCCTCCGCTTGCAATAGGCCGTGTCCAGAATTCAAACCTGGTATTGAAACTGGCCTGACCACTTTTATCTGTGTACTTTATGCCACCCTTTGTAAGCTGGATACCACAGCCCGCTCGCTGTTGCTCAGCCCAGCGCTTTTGGGGGTGGTGGTGGTAGGGTATTGTTAAACGAATAGAATTTAGTCGACAGGCATCAGTTCGATCACTGTGATTGGAGCCCCACACCCCATTCCTCGCCCCAGGTTAAGGATGCGAACAGCACGAGGGGGCACAGTCTGTATTTGTTGACGGATACAGTGAATGACGAAAATACCGTTGCCAGAAGGGAAGTCTAAGGGGTTCTGTTCAGAACTGAGTTTAGAAAGGTCTTTTTTAGGAGGGGAAGGTCGCGTAAGGTCAGACACCCACGCCCACTTCTTTCTAGAGAGATGGGGTGGAAAATCCTGTCCACACGCTGTGACTGCATTTATTCTGTAATGCTGGCTGCTTAGCTGGTGATCTCGTAAGCGTCACCAGCCTGTTTCCACCTGTTTGCGAGTTAAACGTCCGAGAACCAACATGTACAGCAAGATAATCAGGTTTTTCTTCTATTTCCTTCTTGTTTCATGGCGTTTATAAGACTGCTGATTTTTATTTCGTTACTTTTCAGGCAGCAGGTATATCGTGATGGGGCACATCTACCATAAGAGACGGCAGCTCCCGACAGCTCTGCTCCAAGTCTTGAGAGGCCGCCTGCGGCCTGGAGATGGCCTTCTGAGGAGTAGCAGTAGCTACGTGAAAAGATTTAACAGAAAAAGGGATGGGCAAGTTCAAAGTGCAATTCACACCCCCTGCATTTGAAACGTACCATCCTGGCATTTGGGGATCATCAGAGACTTGGAATTCAGCAACAAAACAGGAAAGGCCTATTATCACCGAATGAGGTTCCCCTTTAGAATAGGGCACTCAGCACCTTTATGAACTCATTGCATAGCTAGTGCCATCTTTAACCTTGAATTCACCTTCTTCCTTATCAAATGGCTTTTAAGTGGTGTGCTTCTGAGCTCTGCCCGTGCCTTGTGCACATGGTTCAGAAACTGACCTGTCCAGTTAACAGATCACTGCTTCATGTTGTTTATTTTTAATTATTTTAATTTAAATACATTCTTCAGTAGAAATAGTTCACAAAACATTTACTTGATTTAAAATATACAACTTTGAATAGTTTATATCACGTATCAAACCAAATTTTATACTCAGAGCATCACATTTAAAATTCTGTACATAACGTTAAGTACTAGTCAAAGACATATATGAAATGTCATTTAGAGCAAACACTAGGGTTAGCGCCCAAGACAAGTATTAAAGTTTTACACTTAATGAATACTAACGGACTTCATTCAAGCAAAATATTCAAACAAGTGTTCCTGTTGCACCAAAATGTAAGATAGTTTTTCTTCATGCTTCCTGGGTCTAAAAACTTTGTGTGTGCTGAACTGGAAGCTATCCCAATGCTAAACATTTTCTGGGTGTATCTGATGTCATCTTTCTATTAAGACCAAGTATCATGTTTGTGTTTGTAAAGCAGTAAATCATGCCTTGAAATCAGATCTTGGATGCACCTGGTTTTTTTAGCCTCATTGTGCCACAAAGGTTTGGGAAAAAGCCATTCTCAAGCTTACCCTCCAAAGCCTAGAACTGACTTGCCAGATATGAATTTAAAATGCTTTCCAGTTGGTCTGAAACAGGTTTAATCACTAGCAGAATATAATATTGATTGGATACTAGAGTCCAGAGACATTAACAACTTTTTTCAGAAGTTAAAGTGTGACCAGAGACTCATAACCTCTACCTAGTAGAAGATTACTGCGGGGGGCGGGGGGGGGGGGGCGCAAGGGGGTAAGGCACCACACTGAAGAAAGAAAAACAGCCTATTTGGTCTCAGGGAACTCCAGATGCAGGGCACAGGCCACAGCAGCCCAGGAACCAGGCAGAACACTAGCAAATCCATCTGGAAGCAAGTAGCAATAGCTAAGATTTAACAGCTGATTGAAATGGGAGATACTGTTACCTTATTTGTCTCTAACAGCAAACAGGCAAAGTAATAGTCGACTATTCTGTGGTAAAACGTTACTGAGGGAATTTTAGATGGGTTTCCAAAAAGGGGTCTTGCGCAAACTTACAAAAAAATCTTAAAATGGAATTGCTTCTTGGGGAAATCAACTGATTACACAAACTATTGGTAGGAGATAGAGTTTGCAGTGAAGAACTGGGTTTTTGTTTTTTGTTACGGTAAAGATATAAATAAAATAGCACAAGACACAAAAAGCGAAGCCGAACTCTTGAATGCCAGAAAGCTAAGTGGCGATTTTGAGTAACATGGGGGGATTAAAAAATGGCTAAGTAGTTAAACTGGCTGGATGGTCAGATGTTCGACCATAAAGTGAATTAAGAGCTCTGGTTTAGAATCACTTCTACAGAAGCCTGAGGGTGAGGATTTGACAGATAAGTTTCCGAGGGACTGCTTAAACCAAGCAATCTATGTGATATTTGGACCATACAGTTATAGTATGTACATCTCAGCAAACACAAGCAGGCCAGCTTCGTAGAAACTGTCTGGACAAATTAAGGCCATTATTCAAGACCAGGGTAGCCATGGAAGAGATAGACAGGAGATGCGCAGAGGGAACAGTGACTACGACTGGTGATTTCAGGTCAGACAGAAAAGATCAAGAATCTCCTCTTCAATATATTCAGTCAGTACCTTGGATATAACCTTAATTTCGTGGGAAACTATAACTGGTAATTCATATTAGTTACTAATCCTTCTGCTCTGAGAGGTTTTTCTTTCTCAGCATCAGTTGCATATACATGTAACTATTCTCATCAATGACATAGTTACCTTGGAGAGGAACTCGATAGCACCCCTCCTTCAAACTAAGGCTACAAGGAAGAGTTTTGTTTTTCTTTTAGTAGGGGAAGGCCTGTAAAACATACATTTCCTTTTGGTACTAGCATATCATTTGGCACTCTTATTTTTTCCTTCGTGTTTAAGATTGATCAAATACACATCTATGCAAATACTTAAAACTGTCTACATTGCATAACCTCAATTTTAGGACTTAAATTTGGTCCAAATAGGCTCATGTGCTATGTGAGCTTCTAATAAATGTCCCCTTTTGGTATCTAAAATTCTTACTCTAAGTATCTAGAAGTAATTTAGCCTATTTTGGAATGTTTCAAATTATTAAAAATATTTCTCAGCTGGCCATGCCCCATCCCCACCCCCAGTACTTTGAAGACATTATTCTGCCCATAGGACACCACCATTTTCATTTTAAGGACTAGACCCCTGAGACTAACAGGGATAGCCCAGCTCATGAAGGCAGGCTACAGTGGTCCTGGGGCTGACTCAGTCCCTATGTATGCAAATGTAGAAATTTACCTGGCTGGATCTTTATTATCAGAAACACAAAGATGCAGGCAGTTTGCCTAATAGAAACCAACAGAAATAGTAAAGACCTTTTATCTAGCAGACTCTAAGAAGGCAGATTACAAACAGCATATCTCAGTGTCTCTAACACTCAAGGCCATTTGAAATATAGAAAGGTAATTTACTTTAGAAAATACTTCTGAAATTTCACATTTTTTAACCTACTTTAGCTAAAACACAAATCCTGCAGAATCTGGGTAGCAGAAGATGGCTTACCATGTTATGAAAATATGAGATCATTTGTGACCTCATGAAAATTGTGAATTTGGCAAGTAAAGACAAGCACTGAGAATAATTTTAGCCAAGGAAACTGATGCAAATGTATTTACACGCCCAAAAACTGGGTAGGAAAATCCTAACAGCATTACAAATGTGCGAAGGCAACATTGCTGTGATATATTGAATAGTAAAAGCTTGTCAAAGAATACTCATAGAAAAGTAGTTTTTGAAACTTATTTTTTAAACTTATGTTAAAAATAATGTATATTTCTCAAAGATTACTTTTGAAAGAGTAAAGTTCTGTAGTTGATAAAACTGTATGGGTAGAAATGATTAAAGGCATTATACTTCCACCAGTTCACATATGAAATTAATTATCTTCCTGGTCTGAGGAGTTCCATGAAATTACCGTTTTTGTACAATGTGGTAATGCCAACTGCTACAGAAAATGTATCAACCAACCAACCATGTTTCATTAGAAACTGCACCAAATTCATTGTCAAAAACATTACTTTATTTATCTAGGATGAATGTCCTAACAGGTACAAAAAGAATTGCTGTTTAGAATTTGCCACAATCTGTTAAAAACATAGCAATCTATTGCCTATAGGTAGGAAAGTCCTTGCTGCAACAAGTTTTAAATGATTAAGCCCATATATATCTTTATGCGAATAAATAATACAGAAATACTGTGACCGGAAGAGATGCAGAATAATGGTATGAGTCATTAAAACGTAGGCTTCTGGCGTCAGCATAGGGCATACAATATGTAACATTTTTTTTAAAAAAGGACAGAATAACCTACATTTGACTACTTCCATGTTAATATTTTACGTTAAAACCTTGTTTTCATATTGAGCAATTAGTCTCTTTAGTTTGTAAGCAGAGGTTTAAGTGACACGTTTATGAACAAAAAGGAATGGGTAATGGATGTCATTAGAGAAAACTAACCCAGAATAACTTGTACACCTGAGCCTGTGATAAGAATTGGGAACTGTAGCAACGTCTTTCTTTTAAGAAACTAAGGTCTGGGAGGTTTTGCATAGCAGGGTGATATTAAACAGAAGGAAATTTTTAAAAAACAGTAATCTGATAAATTCTAGAACTTGGTAGGACAAAGCTAATATGAAGTAGTGCAAAATTTAGTAAAATTTTTGCAAAACTGCATAAACCAACTCTGGCAGATTTTATAGAAGCTATTATTACAATGCAGTAACACAAGGTGTAAGGTACAACAATGAAAGGAAAAACAGACAAAATACATCTTCCTCCACTGTTCCATTTTTCTCTATTGCTTATACTACTTTCTTATGTGAAAGACAAACCAACCAAAGAAAAAAGACAAGAATGAGGTCATCTTAAAAAAACCGGCCTTCATAAAATAAGTAGCTGTCTGCAACAGATCATTTGTCTGGTATCATACACCGTACAGATGAAGGCAATGTGTATTATTTGTATCATCATTCTTATTAGTCTGATGAACTGATGCAACAGTATTAGCACCCCTGAGGATTTTTCTCTGAAGTGGTGACAATGGGCTCGGAATGATAAAACAAAGCCAGGTACGATTAGATGCGTTTGCCTCCTATGTGCCTTGCAGCCCTCCCTTCCCCCTCAAAGGCTGACAGATAATCATTAGCGAACATTCAAAGACACCATCTGTGGGAGAAAATTTATCTCCATTTATTTTGTTTCATATACATCCATAGTTGAATTTTAATACAAAAAGAAAAAAATTAGAATCTGACAAATGTTTACAAACAAGATACCTTCAAATAGATTTTTACTCATTTTAGCCTGGTGCAGAGTAAATGACAAATTGTACTGTTATATTCAAGGCAACAGAGTCTGTAGTCCAGGACCACTTAGCCCAACCTTTATGCAAGCTTAATTTTCATCTACCATGAACAATAACTCATTGTTGATTCCCAGTTGTGTGTGTGCACATGTGTACATAGCAGCTCCTTTCATAGAAAGAAAAGACATCTAGAGGTTGTCTTGTACTTTTACCTACAGGAATCATGATAAGATACAGAATGGATTACATGTAACCGGGGCTGGATTTTATAAGAAAAAATAATTAGCTGACAAATGAGGGCAGCAATAAAAAAGCGTCTTTTTTGCAACAATAAATAAATACAGTCAAAAGTTTTCTGTGAGACTCTAAACCAGCTTCTTCACTGAAGAGCAGACGTGGCATTTCCATGGAGTTACACTTGACCCCATATTATCTTTTTTTCTTGCTTTCTTTTTTCTTTTTTTTTTCAATAAAAGTTTTCCCGCTTCTGCCACAATAGTAAAACCATTTGATCTTGACAAGATAATGGTGTCGTTGACTTTGCTTTTCCCTTGTCCGTTGGACAAATTGGCCAAGAATATAATTGGACTATTATGACCAATAAAAACGAAGTTTAGGTCAAGTCTTGTCAGGATAACCTGACTAAAAACATCTGGCTCCTTAATTTAAAATAGTTCAGACAACCAGATTCTTGCCGTGTTTTATGTTAGGTTAACACGCTGAACTTTAAGAAGCTGTAGACTGCAGTTTGTTGTTATGAGACCTACAGAATACAGAAAAAAGGGAACAATTAAGCACCCTTCATTTTTGAAAACAATGATGCTTTATGTGGATGCCAAGGTTATAAGTCTGTCTGGGGGAAGCAGCCATGTTCTTTCTTTCACACTTGGCAAGCATATACATTAGAAGTAAGAAATTTTTAACCTATACTATTAAAGCTTTGTACTGTACATTAAACATGATAGTTCACTGAAAAAAGTCAATATTTAAAAAAATATATATTTTTTTCTAATAAAGATTACAACATTTTTAGCCAAAGGGACAAACAGACAAATTTACAGAAGCATTACCACTGTGATAAAAAATGTGTGTGTGTGTGTGTGTGTGTGTGTGTATTTGTGCTTATTTACATTGATTTGGAAAGATAAAGAGAAAAAAATTGTTAAGAGAACAGAAATAGCAGTATTAAAATCACATTCTTCTATTGAAGTACAGAAAGTCTCCTTTCTAGTTTCACAGTTTTATTCACAATCTTTGTTAGTAAACCAAATTCTGTACAGTTATCAGGACTAAGTCAAAGTACTTTCTATTGCAATAGTGTATATACAGTAATTCAGGCGTTTACAATTCTTAAATACATTGTTCAACATGGCTGCTAGAATAAATTGTTTACTACTATACACTTTTTTTTCACATTAAAAAATTATATTAGCTAATCTGAAATACTGTGGGGGCAATTTTGAATTTAGGTAATCACGTGGTACAATAAAAGAGTGACCCCAACATCCAGTTCTGATTCCAGTTAAAAATTCAGACTAAAGATATCACAATCTGTAAGAAAAGAAAGAATATGGATGGTATAAATGAAGAATTATAACAAAGTACAGTAGCGAAAATGTGCAAACAATGCTGGAGATAATAAACTAAAAACGGGGAAGAAAATATGGCAAAGGAAATACCGGAATTGTATGAATAAATTTCAGTGACTGCCTACTTATGTTTCATTCTGCCTTAAATCTGGAAATCAACAAATTCCCTAGAATCTCTTCACACTGAATTATATTTACTTAAGCAGAATTGATAAAATGTCTCAACTAATTTCCATATTCTTCAGTGAAAATGATGTAAACTGGAATATAATAAAAGCTACATAAAACATCTGATGGCATGCGCCCCTCAGTGACCCCTTCACTGTGCAGATGGAGCCTCTGGCCTCCTCCCCACCCCCCACCCACTTCCTCTGTTTTGTCACAGGCCCACAGGCACTTTCTTCTTCATCAGCAGGTGCAACCACTCCCACTCTGGCAAGCAGGGCAGCAGAGTGGGATATTCAGATCTCCCAATTCCCACCTCAGTTAGTGCCAAAGGCTTGAGCCTTTCCACTTAAAAAAATCAATTTTAGAAATTTATCAGAGAAGTAACTGCAAGAACTACAACATAACCTGAAGTTCAGGCTTCTAAGCATCAGCCACTTGCAACTTTTGTTTCTTCAGCAGTTAGATTTCTTACACTATTATGTGTTTTATCAACTTTCTATTATTTAAATCCTGTTAAAACAAATGAAAACTGGGCTCACAAAAACATTTTTCCAACCTCCCTTTGAGTCCAAGTTTTATTTCCCTGTAATTTTAAATTAAAGTTTTATATGCTCTGTCTATAGGCTGATTCTAAAAATTGAAAATCAATGTAGTATTTACATTGACTATGTAACTAATTTTCTCTATAGCACAAACTCCTTTGCTAACAGGGCATACTTAGCATTCTTTCTTTTTTAAAAATTTATTTATTTATGCATACAAGCTGGGGTACAGGCCAGAGGCGTGGGGTGGCGAGAGGGTTCGCCAGAGACAGAGTGAGGAGCAGCACAGGCAGATCGAGGAAATACACTGCTGAGGGGAGCAGCTGAGGCAGGAGAGGTCTGAGTGCCTACAGCTCCACAGCGCAGAGCTTAACCGCTGAGCCACCAGGGAGGCCCACACTTAGCATACTTATACAACTTTTTGTTTTTCATGGAGTTTCTAATTGCCTTTTATTTTCCCCTTACATTTCCTAAACAAATGATCTAATGTGGAAATCATTTCCCCAATCAGACTCCTTCTTCTTGGGAGTACTCCATTATTCTGCTCCAATTTGTACTATCTGCTGCACAAGTCTTTTGAACAAATGTCATCACGGGTCAAAGTAATTCTCATTGCTTTCCTGAACTTGTTTCCTAGATTCAAAGTTTTTTTTTCTTGATTTGCTCCTTTATTTTGCCCGAGCACATCTTTAGAAAACTTGCTAAAAGAGGGTGCAAGAAAAAGACCATTTTCTGAGTTTTTACATGACTGACAATGTATTTATTCTGCCTTTACACTTGATTGTCTAGCTGGACACAGACTGTGAGGCTGAAAATAATTTTTTCCTCAAAGATTTAGACTTATTCCTCCATAATCCTCTAGTATTCTGTGTTGTTACAGAAAAGTCTGATACCATTCTAATTCCTGTTACTTTATGGCTTGTTTAATCTTATTTAGAAGCTCTCAGAAGAGCTTTAATCTTTGTTTGCAAATTTTACAGTGATGTATATGTGGGGTGGATCTTTTTGCAATTATTCAGCTAGCTTTGTTTATTCTCCTTTTTTGCCTCCCTCCCCCGATATGTGAGCTCTATAGTGAAGAGAAGCCTTATTTTTTTCACCACTATATTTAATATCTGACATTCAGCAGGGTCTCAATAAACATTTACTGGATGAATGAATTCATCTGCTTGGACCTGAAAACTTCTAACTCTTAGTGGCTCAGGAAATTTTTCTATTATTTTTTGGTAAGTTCTTGTTTTTTCTGTTCATTCTGGAATTTTTCATTAAGTGAATATTGGATAATCTATATTATGTATATGGAATTGATTTGAAAGCAAAAATATCTTTGGTTAACCTAAGTTGTTCTCTACACACCCTAATATCTCCATTTCCAGACGTCTAGATGTGAAAAGCTAGCAGGTTGGATATTTCCATGCAGCTTTCCAGATCTACTTCCCACTTTTTTTTTTTTAAGACTTTTTTTTTTAAGAGCAGTTTTAGGTTCACAGCAAAACTGAGAGGACAGTACAGAGATTTCCCATATATTCCTTCCTGCCATGTACAATCTCCCCCATTATCAACACGTCCCAGCTTATATGTTTTGGTTTTTTTTTTGACATTTTTGGGCTGAATAATTCTTTGCTGTGGTGGGAAGCTATCAGTGCATTGATGGTATTTAGCAACACATCTGGCCTTACCTATTAGATGCCAGTATGTCTTCCTACCTCCAAGTGTGACAAACAAAAGTGTCTCTAGGTATTACCAAATATCCTTTCGGTGATGGGTGGGCAAATGACCCAACCCTTCAGGTCAGGGGACTTTGTTCTGGGTATAATTCTCTCTAGTTCTATGCAGTTTATTCAATTCCTTTACAGAAGAACCCTCGTTTTTTTCAACTCTTGAGGCTTCTCACACAGGTCTGCCTGCAGAAGTTAGAGAGGGTGACTACCCCAACTTCTCCCTCTGCTGTTGTATTTTGCAATCTCCATGCTGGAGGCTCTCTGGGGTTCCACTGCTCAGTAAGCACTCATCCCTGCTGAAGAGTCTTGTAAGAGGATTCTGGGCTGTGGCTTGCCTGGCTCTCCCAACCAATCTTCCATCCGCTTTCTATATTCTACAATCTGTTGAAATCTAATCAGCTACCTGCCTTATATCAGTTAGCTGATTTTTTTTTGCTTATCCCTTTATGATTACTTTCCTGGAGACTCTGTCATGTTGAGTTAAGTCTTTTTACATTTTCAGTTGTTCAGTTAGTGGGTTAACAGATAGAGGATGGTAAAAATGGGAACGTTTCAGAGATTTTATAAAGGTTCTTGGATCTTGGTCTACAGCCTGCCTGCTTCCCTCTCTGCTTGTCTACAGTTTTTGATTCCTTTGCTGAGAAGGTAACTGGATACTTCAGTTGGGCTTATAGTTAGCTTATGTAAACTGCCTATAAAATCTAATTCTTGATCTACCTTGCTACAGGAGCAGAAGAGAGACAAAACACTGTAAAATTTTCCTCAGGGGAAATTTACCTTGTAGAGCACTTATTTTTACACTTTGTATGTAGAATCCCTTAGGAGTTCTCTAGATAATATAGATATTCAAGCCCCAATCCAGCCAAAATCTACCCAGTCTGAGTACACAGGGATGATAAAGGTTGTGGACTAGTGGGTAGGAGCTGAATAATGATTCTCAGGGACTACAGAATGGGGGCAATTATTATAGGAAAGCAACATAGGCCTTTGTTGGAAGAAAGAAAATCCTGGAATTGAGAAGGGGATGCTGAGGTTCAGAAATGGAAGGGGGCATGAAGGCCAGAACACTTGGATCCCATGCAGAGATGCTTCTATGTTTCAATGCTTCCATGTGACTAGAGATTCAAAGAAAAGATCTTTGGACCTAAAGTCTAGTTTTGTCCATAGGAAAAATATCCAGAAAAATGAAATATCTTAGGATTTTAAAGATAGAGTAGACATAAACTAAAGAGGAAGTCTTATCCTGAATCTACCCAAGAGAATAGTCATTTTTATACTTATGTAAAGGTAGGGAGAGCAAGAGCTGTCTTACCACTGTCTTCTGAATGTGCCTGGGAATTCAAAGGAAGGATAGCATTTTGCAATCTGTAAATATCCGATAAATATTTTTTTGAATTTTAAAAATGATTTTAATTTTAATCAGTAACTCAGCAATTTCTCAGTACTAAATCTGTTCACTTGTCCCAGCAATATATCATAATGCTAGAGCCTTGATTTCTTTCTTTTTTTTCTAAAGCATCTAGATTTTAAGGTTTAAATTGATCACAGACTGCACTGGATGCTTCCTTAGCGTGGTATGAAGAGTTTGAGGAACTAATTAATTCAGAACACTGAAAAGTTTGCTCACCTGCTAGCCTTGAATCCTTTCAACTTCTGTACAAAGAATGATTCAAGAACTTCTGCACACTGGTAAAAAGGGGAGTCACTTGGATTGTAGTAACGACAGTTATCAAAAATTTTGGTCATATCTGCCACGAATTCTGTCAGCTTTTCATAATAACGTCTTTGTATTCGTTCTTCCATGGTGGCAAGGTCTTAAAAACAGAAAATGTAAAACATTTTCAAGCTTTAAGGCTATTCCAATAGGAATGCTGTAGATGGTTCTGACTCAAGGATATACATTTCCTGCCCGAGCAGTCCCGAAAGCAAGCTGGCTTACCACTGGAACTATTTAGCAATTCACAAAGAAAAGAGGAGTGGTTTTCCAATTTTGGTTTTGAATGCACGTCTAAAACATAAGCCCCGGCTACTGTTAAGAAGGTTCCTTTACATCTAGTTAACTACAGAGAGCCACTCTCAATTTTTCTGAAATAAGGAAAATACAACATGAGCAATACATGTCAGACTATGCAAACAATTAGCGAGGTGTTGCTATATGGACAAAGAGAGAAACCCAGAATGAATAACAAAATCTCTGTGGTTTTGTAATCCCCATATTAGACTTTACTAACTTGATCTTGTCTTCTTTATTGGTTTTTATTGTTACTTTACATGTACATAAGAGATACATTCATGGTGGCAATGACAGTATCTTCTTAATACCTAAGGCGATAATTGCTGATATGAATAGAAATGTCAGTCCATAACCCTGAGGAGCATATACAGAAATGCCAAGATCAGCAGGGTGGTAGGTGATGACTGCCTCGGATGGAATGTGCTAAGTTAACTCAACCTGAACTAACATTAGGAGAAAGTTGTGATTGAAAGAATATTCCATACACAATTTTACAGAAAAATCCGGATGAGAGTTAAAAGCAAGTGACTGCAAATCAATCTAGGACTGATAGGCTGAGGTAACGCAAACCAAAGTAAATTTCAACGATTACTTTGGAAACTGAGAAAATGATTTTAAAGTTCATCCAAAAGACAAAAGTTGAAGACATTTAAAAAATAAACAAGCAGAGGAAGACCTCGCTAATAAATTGGGGTGGCCAACTGCCTACAGATCTGAAGAAAAAATTCTACCTTGCCTATATGCCAAAACAATTCCATGTGGATTAAAACTGAAGGGTAAAAATTAAAACCATAAAAAGTACTAGAAGACACACATTGGGAATGTAATTAATCAATGAACTGAGAATATAAAAATAGCAAATTTTGTTATATTTTCTTGCAAACACACAAATCCACACTCCCCACCCCTGCCTCCTTGACAGTTTGAGTTTATGTAGGTACAGAAAAGAATGCGTAAACAAGAACAACTGCAGAAATGCACCTATCCTGGTTGAATTCCAAGCAAGACTGGGTACGTCTACTCTGCAGGTTGGACAAGTTGCTTACAGGAAAGAGTCAGTGCTTAACACACCACACTAGGATACGGTCATTTTCATAATTCAGTTCTAGGTATTTACTAATTTTAAAAAGTGTGTCAGTAGTGTTTGGACATTTTATGACTCCAAGTTAATTAGGTATCCCTGAAAGAAGTATTAGGAGAACATATAGGTACATATTTATATATCTAGAGTGGACAAAGAGAGTAAAAGCATGACTCTAAAAGCAGAATTCATAATGATTAATAGAGTTGAATCCATAAGTTTAAAAATTAGCACATGCCAAAAGATTACTATAAAGCTTTTAAGTGTCTTTAGTTTATAAGGAGCCCTTATAGAACAGTGATAACAATATGAAGATCCCAAGAGAAAAACAGACAAAATACATAAATAGTAAATTCACATAGTAAAAAAAATCACAGTAAGTACATTACTAGTTACTGATGGACATATAAAGCCGAAGAATTAGTTTCTTTGTACAAATTAGCAGAAATTTAAAATCATAACTTCAAGCTACTAGAAGTTACTGCTAGGAGACAGTATGAGTGTGGTGGAAAATTTTACATTTCATTCTCTGCACCTCTGTAACATCTTCATTTGCTCATAAAATACATCATCTTGAAATAAGTATTTTCAAAGGTAAAGTATATTTCCCTAAAAAGAGTGACTATACTCAGTGTTTTCAAGAGTGCAGAGAAAAGAGGACAGATATACCCTATTGGTGGAAATTGGCTCAATTTGTCAAAGTGCAATTTGAAAATATATATCCGAGGGCTAAAATGTACAAATACTCTTTGACCTAGAAATTATTTTTAAAAATTATTTATTTATGCATACAAGAATTGGGGTGTAGGCCAGATGTGTGGGGTGGTGAGAGGATTCACCAGAGACAGAGTGGGGAGCAGAACAGGTGGAGACAGGAGAGGTCTGCTGCACCATGTGGGAAGTTCCCTGGCCAGGGATCGAACTCGTGCTGCAGTGGCTGCAAACGGCTTCGCAGTGCTGAGACTACCTGTTGCACCACCAGGGAGCCCTGACCTAGAAATTCTAATTCTAGGATCTTCCCGCAGGAAAACAAACAAGCACAGGCAGATGTGTGAACTAAGATGTTCAGACAAGTGTTCTTTATAGTAGCAAAAATTGCATACAGCTGAAAAATCCATTAATGAGGGGGTGATTAAATGCATATCTTAATTTAATATAACTTAAAACTATGCAAGGCTAAGGCCTCCCTGGTGGCGCAGGGGTTGAGTGTCCCTGCTGTCAAGCTATCAGCAGCAACTGCAGCACAAGTTCGATTGCGAGCCAGGGAGCTGACCCACATGGCACAGCAGAGCTCTCCTGTCTCGCCCATTGCTGCCCTCAGCAGTGTATTTCAGTAGATCCGCCTGTTCTGCTCCCCACTCTGTCTCTGGTGAATCCTCTCACCCCCTGCGCCTCTGGCCTACACTCCAATTCTTGTATGCATAAATAAATAAAATAAATCTTTAAAAAAAAAAACAACTATGCAAGCTTAAACTCAGCTGATGTGTAAAGGGTATGTTATATAACATAATAATCCACATAGCTTACTTCTGCTTAAGAAGATAAAAGCTGATAATCTTATTGGCTCCCTTGTGCTTCCAAAGAACTGTCTCCAATTTAATCCATATCTTTCCAGACATTTTCTACACATTTCTAAACATATATCCTCTCATTATATATTAGATAATATATAGTTATTTACTGTGTAAAACCTAGGTATTATTCTGTAACTTTCATTTTCTTTTCAATAATATGTCTTGGAGATCTTTATTATCTGTATGTACACATCTACATAGATAAGAGGATACTTATCTTGGTGGTACTGGAAAAAAAAAGAAACAAGGATAGCAAAATAATACAATATAGCTCTTTACAAAGAGAATTTTGGTTAAACAAGTTAAGGTATATTACATCTACAGACTATATAACCATTAAAATCATCAACTTTCCCGATCTTCAACATCAGGAGAAGGTAATTATTTAAATACTTATTTTCTTATCTGCCTTTTTTTTTAAAGATTTATTTATTTAGGCATACAAGAGTTGGGGTGTAGACCAGAGGTGTAGGGCATGAGAGGATTCACCAGAGACAGAGTGGGGAGCAGAACAGGCGAATCTACTGAAATAAACTGCTGAGGGGAGCAGCGGGCGAGGCAGGAGAGATCTGCTGTGCCATGTGGGTCAGCTCCCTGGCCGGGGATCAAACTCGAGCTGCTGATAGCTTCACGGTACTGAGTTAAACACAACCCTTGTATGTTTCAAAGATAGTTTTTACTAAGTCCTGTTTATTTCCTCTTCATGTTCCCACCCCCCATTTGAAGTTGCTAAAGTCAAATATGAAACTCTTCCCATTTCAAAAACGCTTAGCTGGCTTTTGGGGTACTTCTTTCATCAGCTGGAGCTAGTCCCATGGCAGTTATGGAAGTTTTAATCTATGCTTTAATTTTTATAATTTCTTTTGCAGATGAAAAGGACATTGTTATAATCACCTATAACTGTTCACCTTAATACAATCACTTGTAGCTGCTATTAATTACCATTTTTTTCTGGAGAATTAACTATATTTTCCAAGAGCTCTACCCTGAGTCTTTCAACTCTGCTCTCCTTCAGGGAAGATGAGGAAAAGGTGAGAGGGAAGAATGAGAGGTTAAGACAGACCTTGACTGGGCCTCCCTGGTGGCCCAGGGGTTAAGTCTCAGCCCAATCACCCCTACAGCCTGAGTTCGATCCCTAACCAGGGAGCTGACCCACACAGCGCAGCAGACCTCTCCTATCTCACCCGCTGCTCCCCTCAGCCGTGTACTTCAGTAAATCTGCATGCCCTGCTCCTTGCACTGTCTCTGGTGAATCTTCGCATCCCACCTCTGGCCTGCACCCCAGTTCTTCTATGCAAAAAAAAAGAGAGATGGACCTTGACCTATTCACTGTTTACTCATTCTTTTATATAGTTACATAATACTCTACACATGTATCATTTCATACCCCTCTACTGATGGCTATTTATATTTTTCCACTATTTTTCTGCAATTATAAACACTGCTTTAACGAACAACATACTGTGCATGTATAAATTCTAAGAAATGAAACCGATTGGTCCAAGGCTATGCATGTTTATAAACTTTAATACCTATTAACCCTTCAAAGTGGCCAAACGTGTTTTTTAATGGTGATAAATAAGATATCTGTTGAGACCTCTGAAAAACTATATTCAAGTGCTTACCCATAGGTTCCTTAATAACACCGTAATAATCTGGTGCATCGTTAGGATCCACTGGTTCAAGGAACGGCCAGGCCATCTTATGTGCCTGTAATGAGAAATAAGCATTGCTATTATCAGGCGGAAACAGAAATTCCATTTAAGTTTCCCAGCTGAGTTTCTGTTATCAACCAAACCTTAAATTCCAAGTTAGTTTTAAGCTTAACAGATGAAGTTAATTATACCAGATGATTTTTGCTCTAGTCACAAATGAATGGTTCTCAAAGGGTGGCCTGAGGACTTGGTGTGGGGGTGGGGGTGGAACACTAGCTTAGGAGTCAAGAAATCTGTATTCTCGTCGCTATATCAGGATCTGTTGACCGGGTGATGGTGGTGCTGCAATCGTGCCTGTGAAACTGGGCTGAGTCCAGGGGGGGGAAGGGTGGCGTGATGTGATGTTATATAAAGTTCAACCACCTACCGAGACGATGGATCTTTCAGTTCTTTTGATTATGATGAAAACAGGAGCAAGTGTCAGTCTAGAACTTGTATATCTTGAATATGCCCAATGTGCTAAAATCCTGTGAGTCATCTAGAGCGCCTTTTTATTTTTAATGAGGGAGAGAAGGCTTTGGGTCAAATTCTCAGGTCAGTATTGGTACTGCACTAGAATTGAATCAAACCTTTTCAATTATAGTGGTGAGACAAAAGTTTTGGGTCACAAAAACGAGTCTTTTAAATAAGAGCATTAAATAAACAACAGTTGCGCCAACGTGTGGGCATGGGAGACCTCAAGGCGCTGGCATGGGAAGCCTGAGGTCTGTGGAGCGCACAGGCGTGTAGGGACGCAGTAAACAGTCACATGCTCTATGACAGGAAGTTTGACCCCACCAGCCATGCGGGCTGACTCCCCCAGACGCCACGTGGTGGTGCTCACCTGCAGCGAGCGCAGCACCCTCTTCAGCCCCTCGTAGTCTTTCTCTGTCAGTGGTGTGAGCACTGTCATGGCATCCTCTGTCGACTGGCATTGTGGACAGACATACTCATCAATGAGCTCTGCCTCACTCTGCAAGATGCCAACGCAGCGCCCATGGTACCAATTCTGACACCGATCACAGCCAATATAAAATCTGCAAGATCCGAGGTGGAAATGTGAGTTCAAAACAGATGACATCACATCGCTACGATTCACTTTTAGAAGTAATAAAACATGCACCTGAAAATGTTCTAGCCCGGGATATAAAGTAGTTTTAGTATTGTAATTGTTTTAATATTCTTGAAGATTGACATTCCAATGTATTAATTTAGTATTTCTGATGTTAAGAACAAGCATTAAAAGTTTCTTAAGAACACTGTGTAATATTGGAGAACCAATATGAAGAAAAAAGGTAGAACATTTATTGACTTTAAAGCTCAAAACAAAATAAAGCCCAAAAATCTTTCAACTAATACCGTATCAAGTGGGAAGCATACTGGCCACCCAGCTGGGAGTTCAAAATCCTATGAGCTGATACAGAGTCTCAGAGCTGGAACCCAAATTAGTTTTTTTCTAACCTACAATAAAGCACCATTTCAAACACTGATAAAAGTCCAAACAAGTCAGGCTATTTTAATCTCATTAATTTCTATGTTACACAGTGAAGAATCAAATCTACCATTAAACCATATTTTTTCCCATTGCATCTCAAACATTCACTATGAAGCAACGTAAATTTTGAAGGGGAGGTAAAGAGGGAAGAGGAGAAAAAAACTGGAAAGGAATTTGTAATGTAAGTGTAAAATATATTCATAAAAATACCTTGCTTTTTATTTTAAAATAAATAACCAGTCAGAGCAATTTGGCTTCCTAAATTATTACATATGATGCTCTTATCAGAACTCACTGTGACTCATCATAAGGTGTTCTGCAGATACAGTACAATTCCTCACTGCTGCCCTCTTGTGCCCGTTTACAATCATTACAGATGTACACATCCATTTTCTTAGCCTCCTTTTCTGTGATGCCAACACATTCTCCATGATACCAGTTAGTACAAAGATCACAGCCAATATAGAACCTAAAAGTATTCACAATGAAAATGACAATGTAGTTGTCATTTTGAGCTGCATGATACTTAAATCTGTCTTCCTGGCCCTGATTCGCTATCTTACAGGATAACTAGTTCTGCAATGAGTCAGCTAAATAAACATCCTGCATCCAACCACTGGCAAGCTACTGCATCTGACACTGTATCAAGTGGAAACATAACGTCACTCACATCAATTTCAACAAATATACTGTTTAGTGAAATATGGGTCTTTAAAAACATACTGGAATTTGAAAAAATAAACACACTGATGGTAATGTCTGCCTCTTAATGAATGTGTGTAAAACTCTAACAGGCACGAAAACCAAAGCCAAAGAATCAAAGACTTACATCTGTCAAACCTATGCCACAGAAGCCATTTCAAATGCAGGGCTATTAGATAGGTTTGAAAATGTATCTCACAATTTAAATTTGAAAACAAAGCAAAGCGCAAACACCAAGTAGAAATTACACTACAAGGACATGCGGGTCAGCAGGTGTAGAAGATAAATGGTCAAAATAAGATATGAGGAAGAAAGCTAAGAAAGGTACATGTAGTACTTCAATTCCTACCAAACAGTCTAAATAATCACTGGAATTTAATTATAACAGATTATGACATGGGCAGTTTTCAGTAGCAGTATGTGCGCCACAAGGTGGAGTAAGGTTAGGCTAATTAACCAGGGCAGACTCTGAGGGAGCTTCTTCAATTCAAAAGCAGGGGTGTGTGATGTGGAGAGGGATATGAGGAGCTATCCCAAACTGCGAGAGGTTCTACAGTATTTGGCAAGGTGGGGCCGTTTGAATGCGCAATTGGGGGTGACAGAGTTAACCCTCAATGCTTTTTCTGTAATATAAAATCTAAATGACAAAATGAAAAGCATTTCTATGACAGGCACATGGTGTTGTCTAAGTGCTGACTCTGTCAAAGTCTATAAACTAGCAGAAGTCCTGGGAACCAGACTGGCCTTGTTGCTAGGATACCACTGGTTCCACCAAGGTGTTTCTGGGTAGTCACCTAGAGGAACAGCAGAGTCCTCAGGCTTCAGACTAACCTGCTTCAGGAACATAGAGGGTAACACATGGTTCTATGGTTTGTCCTATTACCACTTTCTTCTTCGGGACTCTGACTCTCGCAAGATTTTCACGGCCACAGGTGGGGCCTTCGAGGTGTCCTGTGTGTTGCCTTCAGCAGATATTGGGTTGTGTGTTCAGATGTAAGCTCAGCACTTGAATTTCAAATTCAAGAGCCCCAAACCAGCCAAGTTTGGCAAGAGGCATTGGCAAAATACTCCTGAAAAAAACACTAACTCATCCTAACTTGAATAGGGAGGGAATTAACGTACTGAAGCGAAAATGATGAACTGAAAAACATAAAATATCCGCAAACTGAGGCAATCCCAATAAAGTGAACACACAGAATGCATGTGCATGTATGTACACCTCATATTTTATGCTACTTAGGAATTACAAAAAAGTTGTATGGCAAGTTAATTTCTGCTGTTTGGATATTTAAAATAGGCCAAAAACATCCTTGCTATTTGTAGAACTTCCTTAAGTAGATGTTTTCATAAAATAAATCATGTTCTGTTTTTTCTAGAAATCATTTAGTATATTTTTGCTTAAAGCAAGGCACACTTGTATAAAACTAAGGGAAAAATCAGTGTAATAGGGTTCAGCTTTTTGTATTATGTATAATTTGTAACAAAGAAAGACAATAGAAAGTGAAGCTGCCTAAAACTGATCTGTGTTTAACTCAACACATAGCTTAATCGCCTAACAAAAAGTTTTGGTCTGGCACTTGCAATCAGGTTTTAATCTGAATAGCACCACTGAGGCAGCTTGAATGTTGCAACTTAAACATCACTAAGGAGTCATAATTTTATTTTATTAATTCATTAGGCATCCACTTAAGGTAGACATTAAACATTCCTAATTCTAAATGCTCCTATTTTTTTTTAAAGCACAATCAAATAAACTTTTGGTACTGCCAAAAATATTTGTGGTTAATTATGGCTTTAAAAAGCTGGGCTATATTTAAATGCTCAAATGGAATCTAAATCCTTAGTTGAATAATGACCAAAAAATGAAACTACGTTTATGGATTAGTGTCTTTAAAATCTTGTATATATCACAAAATACAAGTCCCAACTGTCAAAAACAGCTTCCAGCTGCTATCTTTAGAAAAACTGTAAGTATCATATTTGAGAAATAGGTAAAAGGAACAACACATTTGCAGTTTTTTGACTTTTGACCCTAATAAGTGGTAACTTTTATAAAAATAAGAAGTCAGAGTATTCCAATAAAAAAAAAAAAAACACCCACAGAATTCTTTAAAGTTAAACATTAAAAAAACCCAAACCACTCAAACTCAAAACTTCTTGCACAGGCATATCCAGACAGTCGCTAGGAGCTGAGGTGGTCAGAGGGCTGTGGGCAGACCACAGAAAGATGCACTTGGCTCTGGGCAGTGAGAGCAACACACCTCTCCTCAGAGAGCATCGTGACTGACTGGGAGTCACTCCAAAGACACGAGGAGGAAGCAAAGGAGCAACAGAAAGCTTGTTTTTGACAGAAAAGAGGATGATGAAGGACAAACATGAATCATGAACATGTAAGATAATACAATTTTACTTTCCTAGCATCAATTTAAGAATATCAACTGCAAGACCACAGATGAAACGTTTCTACCCTTACTTTTAACTACCTTCATTTACATTACTACCGACATACTCATTTTCTTAAAAACTGGTAATTTAATAGCTAAACTTTTAAGAAAATAAACTGGAGCATAAAAAGATCTACTCACTTAGATTCATCATAAGGCGTTTTACAGATACAGTAAAGCTTTGTGTCCTTCTTAGTTTCCTTTGAGGTAGTAGAGATCATCTTCTTCTTCTTGGACTTTGAGCTCGAGTCTCTTTCCTCTTCACGCTTCCTCTTCTGGGAAGCCGCCGGGATCGAGGCCGCCGTGGCCGTGGCCAGGGGGCCTGCATGCTGTGGCGGAGGTGGAGGAGGAGGGGACGGTGGAGGGGCTGGGGGCGCAGGGGGCGCTACCGGGGATGTTGCAGCTACTGCTGTGGCCTGCACCAGCTCTTTTTCTTTCTTAATTTTCAGGTCTCTCTTGAGCTCTTCCTGTGGTGAAATAAAGACAATAGCAGACGGTCACTTGACATAGTGCTTGGTTCTGCCAGAGGATGTCTTATTACCCCTCTGGAAGTGGCTCCACGGTTTAGCCTGAAGGGAGTGTTCTCACTCTACCTGAAACCCAACTAAAAGAACTGAGAGCAAAAAATGAGGATCGCCATTAGAATTGGCATCCACGAACCAAGTTGGTATAAATAAATCACAGTATGACCAAGAATCTTTCTTAGAAGCTGAGACATTTATGAATTCCTACAGGCACTTAAAAT
Source organism: Scalopus aquaticus (assembly GCA_004024925.1). Lineage (NCBI taxonomy): Eukaryota > Metazoa > Chordata > Mammalia > Eulipotyphla > Talpidae > Scalopus > Scalopus aquaticus. The sequence goes on along the minus strand of PVIJ01002979.1, from coordinate 123,508 downwards.
ATCAAATATAATCCAAAAACACTTCTTTCATAATTTATTTTTTGTTCAAATTTTATAGACTTTCAGTACAATTTAGTTAGCCCATATTTCCTTTAAAGAGTTTTCTAAGGAAGCCTTGGTTTTTTTCCTGTTAAAAAAGATGGAAGTTATCCCAATGACCAGAGAGCTATATTCAGAGTTGGGGCCCTTTTAAAAACTGCTAAACACTGGAAGGAATCCAAGGCAGTAAATGTTTTGAGAGAGATCCGAGTCTTTCTGGTAGAACTGCCATTGGGAACAGAGGGAGAGATCTTGTGATGCACACTGACTCCTGACACCTAGCAGTGCTCACGGCAGGTTCGCGCATTTATATTCAGAGATCGGGTAGCTTCTAGTAGCAGATGATAATTTCTTTTTTTTTTTTAAAGATTTTATTTTATTTATACATACAAGCTGGGGTACAGGCCAGAGGCGTGGGGCGGCGAGAGGGTTCACCAGAGACAGAGTGGGGAGCAGAACAGGTAGATCAGAAATACACTGCTGAGGGGAGCAGCGGGCAAGGCAGGAGAGGTCTGCCGCACCATGTGGGATTCTCCCCGGCCGGGAGTCGAACTCGCGTCACCGCTGCCGACAGCTCCACAGCGCAGCGCTTAAACGCTGCGCCACCAGGGAGGCCCAGCAGATGACAATTTCTATGAGTTATAATAAATAAAAAATAATTGAAATGAATCACTGGATCTACAGAAGTTCTATAGATTCTAAAGTCTTAAGCCTTCATGTGGATGCCTCTGAAAAACAAAAGCCATTTCAAGGATTTGCATAACCTCTACCTCCAGCTGTAAAAATCCAGGCAGCAGCTCTGGCCAACCCTTCCACCTCTGTGCAGGCCCCGGCCCACCCACCAAGGTGCATTAGTAACAGTTTTCACCTCAGTACCTTAAGAAGCTTAGAAAATATCACAAAAATACAAACAAATCAACTTGAATAGTGCGAGTTTAATAATGACTCTATTTTCTCTGCAGAGAGTCTAGTTAATCTTGTAAGTGGAAGATAAGCTGTGTGACTATTCAACAGCCCTTTGATATTTAAAAAGAAAGTCTGAACTTTTTCTGTAATGAAGAAGGGAAACCTCAAGCTTCACTGAGGATTTTAGGACTAGCAAGATGGCCAGATGGTGTAGTGGGTAAGCACTTTGGTTTCCCCTTTAAGAACATACCAATGATAGTAAAATCTGAAAAAGAGAAAATTAAAAAGACAGCCACGCCTGAATGAGAGACAGCCCTGAGGAAGGGAATCACAAAATTGTGAACAGGGGCTGGCGGGGCGCCAGGCGCAGAAGCAGGAAGTGGTCACCAACAGCAGGAAAGGTTTCAGCAGGAGGAGGGGCCTCAACAGAACATGCTTCCTGAGAGTGGGCCCCAAGAGCAGGCTTCCTGGTTGATTGATGTCAAGGGTTAGTTGGGCTACACTGGCCTTCAAGAGACGACACAAAAACAAAACCCCTCTCACTTTAAAATAAACCACATGAAAAACAACAAAAACATAGTGAGATGAATAGTTAATATCACATTATATATATTATTTTGGTACTGGCACATATCACTGAAAAATTTCCCAAAGAATTAGAAAAAAGCACCAACCCCACACTCACCATTTTGTTACAATGGCAATTCGCTGGGAGGACACTCCAGTAGGAATTTGATCCAGCAGTTTTCAGCTGCAAGTGGTGCTGACACCTCCAGAGAGTATTTGTGAATGTATGTAAAGGGGACAAGGACATTTTTCTTTGGCTGCTACAATGACAGGAATACTAGGGCATTTGGAACCCAAAGCTAGACTTCCTAACATACGCAAAAACTGGTCTGTCAAAAGGACTCAAAATATCCCTATTGAGAAACACTAATCACCTATCTTTTCTCTGTGGAATTTAGGTCGATTCTAAAATTTCATTCATTTATTTATTTATTTTCAAAGATTTATTTATTTATGCATGCAAGCTGGGGTGCAGGCCAGAGGTGTGTGGTGGTGGAGGATTCACCAGAGACTGAGTGGAGAGTAGAACGGGTAGACAGACTGAAGTACACTACTGAGGGGAGCTGTGGGCGAGGCAGGAGAGGTCTGCTGTTCCATGTGGGAATCTCCCTGGCTGGGTATCGAACTCGTGCTGCAGTGGCTCTAGATAGCGTCATGGTGCTATGCTTAACCCGTTATGCCACCAGGGATGGCCCTAAAACTTTATTTTTAAAGATTTACTTATTTATGCATTCAAGAGCTGAGGTATAGGCCAGAGGTGTGGGTATGATATGAGAAACAGAGTGCGGAGCAGAATAGGAAGACTGACTGAAGTACACTGCTGAGGGGAGCAGCGGGTGAGGCAGGAGAGGTCTGCTGAGCCATGTGGGAAGCTCCCTGGCTGGGGGATTGAACTCATGCTGCAGTGGCTCCTGATAGCTTCACAGTGCTGAGATTTAGCCCCTTGCACCAACAGGGAGCCCCTGATTCCAAATTTATTATTTACCTTTATTATGTATGTCCTTCCTTATATATCAAACTTAATTGTGTCTTAGACATATTTCTATAAGTAAATGGGTTAGTGGATTAAATGGTAACCACATCTGAAGATCTTTTCATACATAGTGATAAAACGTTCTCTGGAAATATATGATTATTTTCTACATAAATGGAATTTCTCTCTAGAAAAGTAGTATTTCCATTTCTTTCATCAGTACTTAGGTGGAATATCTTTTTATATACTTAAGTGTAACTGGCATTTTTAAATTGGAAAATTGCTTATAAGTCCATACATTTTTCTACTACTGTGCTCATCTCTTTTTTTTTTTTTTTAAAGATTTATTTATTTATACAAGCTGGGGTAGAGGCCAGAGGCGTGGGGCGGCAAGAGGGTTCACCAGAGACAGAGTGGGGAGCAGAACAGGCAGATCAGAGACACACTGCTGAGGGGAGCAGCGGGCGAGGCAGGAGAGGTCTGCCGCGCCATGTGGGAGTCTCCCCGGCTGGGCGTCGAACTTGCATCGCGCGCTGCCGACAGCTCCACAGAGCAGCGCTCAACCACTGCGCCACCAGGGAGGCCAGTGCTCATCTCTTTTTCACATTTTTTATTACTTTTTAATTTTAGCTTTACTCAGTATAGTGGGCAAATAAAACAGTAAGGTATTTAGCATCTGTATTTTATAAAGCTTGTGCCTGTGCCTTGTGCCCTTGTGCCTCTCTGGTTGTACTACCAAGCCTCGCCCGCTGCTCCCCTCAGCAGTGGATTTCAGTCAATCTGCCTGTTCTGCTCCCCACACTGTCTCTGGTGAATCCTCTCAGCCCCAACCCCCTCTCCGAACCTCTGGCCTACACCTCAGCTCTTGTATGCATAAATAAATAAAATAAATCTTTAAAAAAAGTATGAATAGACGTTTGCTTTCATGTTTTCAATAAACTTCCCCAAGCAGAGGGTTAGCAGTGCCTACAGAATCCACTGGAAGTCAAGGAAGAATTCTGGTCTTACGTAATGGGCACATTTTATTTTCCATTCTTTCAACAGTTATTTGGCAGTTTCTGTTTACTTTTCTCATGAAAATTTACTCTTAATTGTTATAAGGCTTCATCAGATAATAAAAGATATTCCAGAGAGATCGCAAAGGTTTTAATCAGGAGACTAACCTCTCAAAGTGCTAGTTTCGAGAATACACATACATTTAGATATGAAATCTGTCTGGTTTCAAAAGACTTGTGTCCCAGTGATTTTTACTGTATTTACTCTCTATGAAGAGATGTAAATTCTAGAAAACCAACTGGGATTGTAAGCATAATCAAGATTTTAAGGGAAAAATAAACTTAGATGCTAAACACTGAACAGAGAAGGAAAGGAAATGCCTCTCACCTGCACTTCGATTTGCAGGTCTTTGTCCAGAAGTGCTCTCTTTTTCAGGATTTCAGCTTTGAGTTGCTCTTTGTGTTTAAAGAGCAACGCAGAGAGCTTGGTAGCATTCTGCTTGCTACGTTTCTGTTCCACGCTTTCTTCACGCTTCCGTTTTTTTGCTGCCTGTTTTTCTTCTTTATCTATTTTATCCAAGATATACTTCATCACCTGGTTACACACAATCATTCTGGAGAAAAATACACAACCTATGTAATACTGGACATTTCACTCTGAAAGGTGTAGACATGATTTTTCTATGTCCACGGTTGCTATCAAACTTTCTGTGACTGGAAAGTTTCAAGGAGTGGTTCAAACCAGGAGGAGCAGTGAGTGCCAAATGTTCTCATTTAGTGAATTACGTCAAGAGAAAAAGATGTAAACTCAGAACTTCTGTGCACGTGCATGTTAAAGACAAGAAATCAATACACAATCAATATCCAAAGAGCCCCTAAATACTGGATTATAGACACTGCTCCCTACCTTTGATTCTCTTCTCTTTCAGCTGGAGTCATGGTCTTTTTCTGTTTTAAGTGTTCTATTACAGCATTATGTTTCATCACCACCTTCAGGACAGAATGAAACCCAAAAGCACAGTTTAAAATGACTACAATTTGTTAGATCGGTGCGAGCAGAAATCTGAACACATATACATGTTTCTTTCAGAAATTAAGAATTTCATATCATCACACAAATAAAATCAGCAGCTACTATATGGCCTTGGTGTATATCATATGCCGGGATTGGCCAAGTCAAACATTTGACAGTGCCTTGTTTATGTTGCATAACAACACTGCCAGGTGGGAATAATTTTATAAATGAGCTACTGAGACATAAAGGAATTCAACTGGTTGAGATTAGCAAGTTATATCAATTATTGTGTGGCTCTGTAAGCCTGTATTAATTAAGCCAGCTATCATTCTCCAAAGGCCATGTTTTTTAACATTATGCTCTTGTCAGACATTAGTTTTAAAAATGTTGTACAGAGGTTAAAGACACATTTTGTAATAACTCTCAATTGACAGATAATACAGTACTAGAAGCTGAGTAATAATGCATTTGAACATGTTATTATGACAGTGACTTTATAAGCATTTCCATACACCTTTGAAATCACTTTGCCATTTAAAAAGTGCTTCTATATACACGACTTTATTTAGCCATCACAATAACCTTGTGTGGCTGGAGAGAGAGGCGGTCTCAATGAGGACATAGCTCAGGGGAGATAAATGAGTTTCATGGACAACGAATGGGAGACTCAGGAGCTGAACGCAGGTCTCATAACTTGGGGACACTTGAAATCCACACTCCAACTCCTGTCTAGCCCTGAGGCTCGTACTAACGTTGCAAATAAGGTTTATTCCAGTAAGGCTCCAGGATGCTGTATGTCTGACTTCATTTTAAGTAGAATAATTCTGACTCATGTGAACTGTCTAACTTCACTAAAATGCCATTGCATGATGCCATTTTGTAGTTAAGCTATGGGAAAAGAGTATTTAAAACTTAAAAAACAGCCACCCTCCACCCCATTGGTATTCAGAACTTAAAAAAAAAAAAAGGTGTGGCTAGAAATGCAAATAGTTTAATCTGCTTTGCTTAGGCTATATGCAAACTAAGGAATAACTACTGCAAATAACTTCAAATTGCTATGATGCTTGAAGTGACTTTAAAACTTAATTAAACCTTCAAGTTTTGTATTAATGATACAAACTCCTAACTCCATTTTCCCCATCTCAGTTCTTCCCCAGTACGGGTAGTTTCTACTCATCAGCACTAACTGTATATCCAACAGAGCTCCAAACCACAGCAGTCATTCAATCATTTTGTGTCAATCCAGTGCTGCTTATCAGCTGAAGTATCAGTGACTTTTGTCTCATTTAGGAGACTGAACACAACCAAACACTAAGGCTAATACACAGCACAATATTTCAAGCTACTGAACATGCTGCTTTTACTTAATAACTTTACCTGTTTCTGAATGATTTCACTTTGATTAGAAGCTTGGAGGGTGTGTTCCCGCTTAATTTCTATCTGTTGCTGTTTCTTCTTTTGCTGCTGATCCCTGAGTTGCTGAACCCTTTGCAACTGCTCTTGCACACTGGCTGCCTGCACTGTAACCACATTCTGAATCTGGTGAGTCTGCACAGGACTGCTTTGCTGAATTTGAATAGGTAACTGGAGTTTGATTTGCTGGGGCACACCACCTCGCTGAGCCTGTATCTGAGCCACAACCTGTGACTGGATCTGAGAGAGAACCTGGACTTGTTGTTGCAGCTGCGGCACAGCAATGACTTGGGGCTGTGGCTGCTGGATTTGTAGCTGAGGACGGGATGGGGATGAAACAGTAACTTGACTTAACGTTTGTCCTGATGAAAGAGTTTGAGTTGAAGACTGTACCTGGGGTTGTGACTGTGGCAGGCCCTGGGAAGGTGTCGGAAGAGATGTATGTGGCTGAATTGGAATCGGTTGTGAGGTTGTAGTCTGAACCTGGGCTGGCTGTCCAGGAGACACCTGGGATGGAGTTGACGGGCGTATTCGAGTCTGTGGTGGACTCTGGACGCGAGCAGGAGAGTGTCCTTGGACATGACTTTGAGGCTGACACTGCACTGCAACGTGGGGTTTGGATGACTGTGCTTGGGCGGGTGGAGCTTCAGAAGGGAGGTGGGATGCGACAGTTGTTGGGGTCTGAACTTCAGGCTGAGTCTGCACTTCAGGTTGAGCTGGGGACTGGGGCTGGGTTTGGGACTGGGGTTGAGCTGAAGGCTGAGCGGCCTGTGGCTGGGCTTCAGGAGGACAGACACCTGGTGACTGAGCTGGTGGCAGGGTTTTGGATTGTTGCACCTGTGACTGGGGTGATAGCTTACTCTGTCTTTGTTCACTTGTACCTGTGAAAGGAAAGATCAAATATTTCTATTATTCTAGAATATAAGACCATGGTTAAAGAAGAATTAAAGAGGATTATCTAAAGGTGAGAGTTCTGCGTTTCAGTTTAGCATCGCTCCATTCAGACACCGAGGTTACGACTCTCCTGAGTTGGGCTGCCTGGTCTGGTATATGGTTGTCCTCCATACACTCAGGGAAAGCTCCAGAGGGCTGGCTTCTAAAGCACTGTGCACAGTCTACAAATCAGCCAGGTCTTCTGGCCCAGACTAATGCCAATCCTCATTTTTTTTCTGTGCTGGCTGGTAGGTAGTGACTAAGTTTGTAGGAGGCGGCGAACAAAGTGGCTCTGGACCTGTAGTTCTCAATGTAGTGTACATATATACATACATATATAGTATGTATGTTAATACAGATATTGCTGGGGGGGGGGGTGATGAGAGGGAGTCTGTGGTGGGTTTGTGAGGCCAACCTCGTCAGCTGTTGCACTCACTGACTAGAGGCATATCCTCCCAAAGATAAGCACTGGACCTTGTTCCCCTCTGTAAGTCCAGCAACTTTTGGGAATAACATGCAGCGTTTCTGAGGACCCCCAAGTTCTACCTGCTGCTGTAGTAGAAACAGTGGTGGTGGTGGTGCTGGCCGTTGTGGCTGTTGTTGCCAATGGGGTAAAGAGGAATCGCTGAACAGTACCATTGGGCATTGCAGCTTGCATCAGCTGCTGTCCTGGACCTGGAAGTATAGTCACCCCTTGAGGTATCAACTGCAACTGTCCCGTAGTTTGACCTTGTCCTTGAATAACTACTGTCAAACCTTGATTGCTACCCTGTGAAAAAAACACACGGCATATAAACAGTGTTCAAAGCATTAACCTGTAAGCATATCCCTCTCATGTTGAAAAAGTCCTTTAATACAATGAAAGTATGTCTTTGAATGTCTATGGAATGGCACCAGGAGGAACTCAGATAAGCTAAAATAAGATTTATTTAAGAAGACTGATATTTACTGGAAAAAACTTGGATTAACAATCCAGAGTTCTAATCCAAGCTCTCCAAATGGAGAGCCAGGAGGTACCTGCCTACGAGAAACTCAATCTTCCAGACTAAAGTTTCCCAATCTATAAAAAAGGCGACCGAAATTTATGACTAAATTCTATTCTTAAACAATCTTATGTTCATATTATTTCACAATTTTGGAAGCGTCTTTATATATATACTGCCACACGTGATTCTCACAGTGGGACTTTGTGATATCAGGAGAGAAGATATTACTATAATTTTATTATCAACTACACAATTCAGGTCAGAAAGTTCAAGTTCTTTGTCCAAAGCTACAGATTAAGGTAAAGGTTTCCTAGTTTCGGATTCTTCATTACGTATCAAATTACTCAGTCTCCTTGCGGAGAGCTTGGATTGGAGACCTGTTGTGTGTCTGTGTGTGCTAAGGCATACGGAGCTTAGGATTCTAGATCTGGAATGAAACGCCAAGTCAGGAGGGTTACTATTATCCCGGTAGTTATCACAATGGGGAGTTGGAACTAAAATCTCCTTCTGTCTAGGACATATTAATCCTGTAACCTACTACCAGCAACATGGTAGGAAATAGAGAGCAAATCTGGAACAAGCCACCCTAACTCCACAATGGCCGAAACTGATGCCACACAGACCTGCATGCTGACTCTCAACTCTGCAGAGTTTACTCTGGAGCCCCTCTCTTACTCTTGCTTTTCATATATATGACGTCCATTCAAAAATACACAGAATATCATGTATAGTTAAAGTCATAAAGTGAACACCTATAAAACCAGCACTCGCTCATCACTGCCAGTACCCAAGAAGCCCCAACCGTGTACTGTGATGCTAGTTCCTTCCCTTTCTCCGAGAGGTGGTCACTACAGTCACACCGCGTTTCTTCAAAGTACTCCTACCTACCACAGAACTTTACAGGCCAGAGTCTATAGAGGGCCACAGTCTCACAACTCCAGGAGCACCAGTCACACAGGGAACAATGGGAATGGTGCCCCCTCCAGGCAGCTAATACAGTGGCCCTTGTGTCCCCATAGAAAACAGCTTAGTCAAATTTTGACTGTATCTAAGATTTATGCAAATGAAGTCATACATTTGTTTGCCTGTTACTTGTTTCTTTAGTTCAACAATGTAAGTGTGTGTGGCTATAGTTTGTTCAATTTCATTGCTGTAGGAGCAGTCCTAAATCTAGTTGATCAAAGACAACATTTACATTGTTCCAAGTTTCTGACTCTTATGAACAATGCTGCTAAGAATACTCATGTCCACTATCCTGACACTCAGATAAATCAGAATTCCTCTAGGGAATATATTTTCAACACTTGGGAGAACCACCAGGGCCAAGGCATACACGTCTTCAACTGGATAATACCCAAGTGTTTTTCAAAATGGCTAACCCAATTTATACTGTCACCAATTGTGCATGAGAGTTCATTCCCCTCCACGCCTTTGCTAACTTTTGGTTTTGTCCAACAGTTTAATTTATACCAACCTCCTAATCATATGCTTTTAATAAGCGTTTCCCTCATTACAAATAAAGTCCAGCAGCTTTGGATATGTGGAAATTTAGAGCTTCTATAAGTTTATTTGTTCTTTTTTCTCCTGTGCTATCTGGATTTTTTTTCCTCCTTGATTGGTAGTGATTCTTTGCAGAGTCTAGAAAATAGTCCTTTTTTTGGTTCAAGTCATGGTTTCTCTCATTTTTTTTAACTCTATAGTGCTTGATGAACTGAAGTTCTTATTTTTAATGTAACTGAATTTATGAGTCTCTTCCTTTACAGTGTATTTTTGATGTTTCAGAAAGTCTTTCCTCTCTGAGGTTATGAGGGTTTTCTTCATCCTACCTCCTAACAGGATTATCTCTTTCCCTTTCACAGTTCAGACTCTTATTCTCCTGGAGTTGCATTTATGAGTGAGGTTCTGGTTCCATTTCATGCTTCAGGAGCACCAGTCACAAAGAAAAGGATGGGAATGGCGCCCTCCAGGTAGCTAACACAGAAGCCCTTGTACCTGGGGATGCCTTAGTCGCCCCAGCACCATTTACTAAATTACCTGTCCTCTCCTCAATGATCTCCCCAGTGGCTCTATCAGAGAGCAACTGTCCATGTACACAGGTCCCTCTGTATCCCACTGTTCTGCAGGCGATCCTCAGGTCTGTGCCTCACTGCACTGACCAGTGAAAACACTGACACATGCTCATCACAAAGGGCAAATCCTCAGTGCTTCACTGGGTGCCTCACTTCAGCGTCATCACTGCTCTTGACCCTTCGCATGTCCATGTAAATTTTAAAAATCAGCCTGTCACGTTTCACAAAAATATCTCTTCGGATTTGGATGAGAACAGCATTCAATCTATTGACTACTGGAAAAGTGGGTAATATTGAGTCTTGCAAGGAAGTAGTTTAGTCTATTCAGAATTTATTTCTCCCATGGAAACTGGTCAACCAATAAAATTTTGGTGGTTAAAGGGTTATCCAGGGGAGGGCAAAAAAGGGGGGAAAAGGGAAGGGTTACCCACCTGGCTGTTATAGCTCATGGTTAAGGACTCTAGAGTTGAGGTTTATTATATCCTAATTGTAATCAAGTGCTTTTGCTTGACTCCAGGAAGTAGCCATTAAAAAAAGTAAGTATAATTCGAAACTCTTGAAAATAAGTATGTTTTTAAACTTAAAGCGAGAATGAATAAAATCACCTCTAAAGTGAAGTAAAGTCACATTACTTACGTGGCCCTGTGTTAACTGAGTGAGCTGAGCCATGGTAAGCTTCACCTGCCCTTGCTGGGGGCGCGGGGGTTGTGAGGTTGAGGACTGCAGAGCGGCAGGAGACGTTCCTGGGGCTAATCCTTTCTGCCCAGGCGCTGAGGAAACTGCACTGGGGGCAGAGATTGCAGTGGACACGGGCTGGCCCCGGATGATCTGGGTCACCACTTGCTGGGGAGTACCTACGCAGACAGCAAAACATCAGGATGCTTACCTGCCCTGGCAGTATTTTCAGCTGAAATACTGTTCAACGCTCCACACAAATGTCTTCTTTTCAATCTTCAAATAGACGGGACGGTGCCAGCCTAAGGACCCATCCAAAAGCACACCCACACCCAAAGGACCTACCTGTTGTCAGGGAGCCGGTTTTCACTCAGCTCACTGACAACCACTGTCCAGTGTCTCCTGTCTGAAACGGAGTAAAAAAACGATTATTTCCCCTATGGGGCTAAAGCCAAAACAACAGCCAGGGAGACAAGAGAATATGTAAAGTGTGCCTTTTCTAAGGCCGCCTTTCCAGAGAAATATTAAAAATAACGATTTAATAATTATGGACTATTCTGGGCCGCTCACATTTATTAATGAGATTTTCTTATAGTTATTTGCCAGACAGTTTAGCAGAACCATGAAGGTTAGGATCACTTTCTCCTCAAAACGGGCCGAGCGCTCCCAGAGCACTCCCGCGAGAGCGGCCCGTAACTGCCGAGTGAGCAGCTCTGTGGCAATGGCTCTATGTGCTCTCAAAGTTCTGTTTCTTAATCTGCTGCAACTGGAAGAAAAGGCAGGTGGAATTTTTTCCCCAGTTGCTGAGAGCAACTGTTTGATAGTTAACTTTACATTTACCCATTTACCGTGTCCTGATTCATCATTAATTAGTAAAAAATACCCATTTCTGAAGTCTTCTATTTGCCTTGTCTCCCCCCCCCCACTCTATGTCTGCATATACGTCTTTTAATGGTTAGTGTTTACTATCACTGAGCCTATTCTGACATTTAAGAGTACTTTTCCGTTTTTTTTTTTTTTTTAAATAATGCCATGGTAAAATACTTGCTTATATATTTTTATTTGCTTCCATTCCTTTAGAATAAACTCCCCCCAGCATCACTGGGCTCAAAGTATGAACTCCGTACTGAATTGACCCATAATCCCACCACCCCATAATCTCACCACCAAGTGCTCATTTTACTGGATGCTTATCGACCCTGGCTATTCCACTACGGTAAAATATTCCAGCAATCAGAAATGTATCACAGTATCATGGAGTCTGAATTGCTTCAACTTTAATTTCTTAGAGCATTTAAAACTGTGCTGTAATTATACTTCTTTTGTGAAGTTTACTGTCCATACTGTATTTCTGGTTTTCCTACTTAGTTACTTTTTACAGATTAAAGAGATAAATACCAAATATGTATTTCTCCTGCTTCACTGCCTGCTTTTTATTTTTAAACCTAGGAAAAAAAATTTTTTTTAATGTAGTCAAATGCACTAGTCTTGCATTTTTGTTTATATATTCTTCCTGCACTCTCTAATTAGATATAGCCTCCCACGTAAGTTCTTAGGGTATATGTTGGCCGAGGCTTATTTACCCTCCCCCCAAACTAAAAATGATTACCCCAGTATCATTTATTGACCAATTCAATCCCTCCTTCCTGATTCAATATGACACCTTTGTCATAAAGCAAATTCTCACATGTAACACTCTTTAATTGCATCTATTGGTCTAGTTCCTTTTGGTGTCATGCTTCTAATTCTGTAATATGCTTTAACAACTGACAGCGCAAGTTGTCATCATTACTCTTTCTTCTAAACTTTCCTTGGTTATTCTCATCCACTTTCCTTCAAGATAAATCTCGTGTATTCAAGTACTCTGAGAACTCCTGGACCCTACATTACGCGCTGAACGGCGGTTTGAGGAACAGTGCATGAAATGCTACTTTAGATGCCCACATGGTCCCGACACCATGTCCTCATTAACATACGGATAAAAGGGCTGGTACTGAGTGGACTATCTGATGGTCATTTAGATAATCTCCAATATGGACTTGTTCATTTGTCTTCAGATTACCATCAAAATTCAAACATTAAAAATTTCATTTTGATGACATCAGGGCGTCTGTGGATGGCACTGGGGAGACTAGGGTGGTGGTAGGAACAGGGATGAGTTGATCTGCACACACTCAGAGACACATGGCACCTGACGATCCACCTCATCTCCATGACCACAACTCCTGAGACTTTTCTCGACTGCACTGGGCCCACCAGGCCCACTGGTCACCTGGCTTTGACACAACGAACACACTTATCTGTGAAGCTGTAGATTCATGTAAGCGTATAAAACATAATTGCAGCTGCATAAGTTATTAAGGTATAAAAATTCTATACACCTAAGATATATACCTATATCTTAGAAAAAATTCTATGTACTTAATTGGCAATTTGTCAAATTTTTCAATTACCTAATTGATTACCTAATTGTCATCATTACCATTTATCATCTGGAATGTTTTTTCTCCTTTACATTAATTCTATCTTTACTTTTGGTTACATGACTAACTGACAGCTATGAGTTTTAAACAGGGACAGCGAACTTTATCATTTATCCCTGTACCATTAATTGAAATAATGAATCACACTTTTTCTGGGATAATCCTGCTGAGGCATAGAAGACATGTATTTGTGTATATGCCTATAAAAACCTTGTGTGTTCTTTATAAAGACACAAACGATATTTCATATCAGAATTATACTAAATTTGCAGATTAAGTGGAGAAGATTCACCCTATGTTCTCCACTATCTTTTAATAAGGAAACTATTTCCTAACCATTTGAAAGAACATACTCATAAAACCAGGAGGTCTGGGATTTTCTTTTGCAACTATGACAACTTTACTATTTTCTTTCCTTGATTTGAGCCATTAGATTTTGAGAGTTATAAGTACAGTATACAACAAGCACAGTATATAATTATGACTTGTTATTCAAATAGATGTGCATTCCTGAGTATGGATAATGATAGTTCTGTCTGTTATAACACAAGGACCCCTGTGCATGGGTCTCTTTTAATAAAACTAAGTTCACCCTATTTTTATAGTACTTTCTCCTTCCTAATTCTATAAACCAGCACTTTGTTTCCTTTTCTCAAGATAAGGATTGCAAAAGAATGATTTGTTTTTAATACTTGCCTTTCATATTTTCTAACTATTATTACGTATACTTGTTTCCTCCCTCCTGTTTTTATTTAAGGCTTTATTTATTTTCTAACTTTTGATTAAGATTTAAGAAAATGGATCTTTTTGGTCTATTTTGTTCACCAATATATTTCAAAAGCCTAGAGTAGGTGCTCAAATATTCGCTGAATGAATGAATTTGGCTCCGAGTTAAGCTTTGGCAGCACAGCCTAAAGTCACTATTTGGTAATGTTTTCAATTATATATTTGGTGCTTCTTTAATGTAAAAACTACTTACAAGAATATATGTTTTTAAATTTCTAAGCAAATAAAGATTATCAGTACTTTTTGGTATTAATTTCTAGCCTTAATAGAAAGAATACGGCCTCTATACATTCTGCTTTTTGGAATTCATCAAGTTTTATCTATGGTTCCTTATGTGACCATTTCCCTACCAAATATCCCTTAACTATTTAAACCAATGTGCATTCCTGAAGGTATAAAAATCAATACACAGTATGCTTCTGCTCTATTATGCTTCCCATAATTCCTCCTTGATTTCAAAGTTTTTTTATACACGTCACTGACATCTTATTTTGTTCATAAAGATTTCAAGATCACATCTTCATTGCAACCATTATTCTGTAAGACAATATAAAATAACTTACTTTGTCCTATTTGCTGTTGATTTTCCAAACACTGAATTCTACTCTATACAGTATTAGTAGGGCTATCTTTGTCTTCCCCCAGTCCCTTATTTCTTTGAAAACCTCTCTTTCCTGTGCTCAAGAATAAGCCTATTGAAATCTTGTCTGGATGTAATCTGGCTTGTGTGCTGGTCAAATTCTTTTAAAGGGGCCAGAGGTCCAAGAAAGACCCCAGGTTGATGTCATTTCTCAGCAGTGGCAGCAGGACGGAACAGAGGTCTGGAGGGTGCGTAGGGAGTAGCTGCCTGGTCTTTATTTCAGCACCAGCATGACTGAGTCTATCCCCTTCATCCCACTTCCTTCTCCCCCCCATTTAGACGACATCTTCGCTACCTGCTTTCTGGTCGTCTTCTATCTTCTGACTTTGGATCACCTCATGGGCATCCCTTGGGGATGGGCTGAACTAGAGACTCACAGGCTGATCAGCCTAGAAGACAGCAGACCAGCTGGAGCCCTCTCCTGTGCTGCAGGTGTTGGTCTTGGAAGTCTGACTAGACATCTCTGCGGAATGGATTGAAATGATGATGCTTCTAGTTTAATGGAACACGCTGGCTTTGTGTTCAGTGTCTCCAACACCCCAACTTACTTCATGCTTTTGCGTACCCATCTGAGGAGTGGAGACACATGCATTCTCTTTTGTCATCTTTTAACTAGGATGTGTTCATCCTGAAACTCGTTTTGTGGCCTGTGTGAGAACTGGCTCACCTCAACTTGGGTTCTCAAACCTTCTTCCTCCTTGGTAGAACTATTTCCTTTATTTGTCTGTCTGTTTATTAGACACATATTATCTCGTCATTCAGTCTCACTTCTAGCTGGGGTTTGCGTAAGTAGGACGAATACTTGGTATAAAGTGGAGGAGGTGTAAGAGTTCTATGGGTTTAAAGTTTTGTTTTATAAGGAACTCTTGAGTTTCCAAAACTTGTCTTTTTCTGTGCTAAATTCAAAACCTCGGATTAACTTTTTACTTTATTTTTTTGCCATGAATAAGGTATTTACTTGTTTTTTAAAAAAAATCAAATACTGGCACTGTCCAGAAAAATTAAACAGGTTAATTTATAATTGTTATAAAGTTGAATTGCTAAAACTTGTTTACTGAAACTTTCTGACTGGCATTAATGCTTATGGTCCCTCATTTATATTAAAAGTCCACAGAAGGGCCTCCCTGGTGGCACAGCGGTTGGACGCTGTGCTGTGTAGCTGTCGGCAGCGGCGAGGTGAGTTTGACGCCCGGCCGGGGAGATTCCCACAAGGCGCGGCAGACCTCTCCTGTCTCGCCCGCTGCTTCCCTCAGCAATGTATTTCCGTCTCCCTGCCTGTGCTGCTCCCCACTCTGTCTCTGGTGAACCCTCTCTCCGCCCCACACCTCTGACCTGTACTCTGGCTTGTATGCATAAAGAAGTAAATCTTAAAAAAGTCCACACAAAATGAAAACACTATCTTCTGTTCCCTATTTTTCCAATTGCAATTATATATTTAGGTACCTTTTGACCCCATGGGGAAAACCTATGTAATGTTCAGAACTACCAGTAACAGGGAGAAACTTTTTTTTTTGGAATGAGCTGTTTTCCCTTATTGTATATACGACCACTGGCTGGATGTCTTCTGGCATAATTGCTGTAATTGTTACACATTTGGTGCGCAGGTCAAAACCTCAAATTTAAAGAGGTTCTGGTTTTCTGTGGTCTTTTTTTTGGAAAGAGCTGATTAGCAAAATGTAAAATAAGAAATCTTTATCTCCTTTCTTGTGCGCATGTGCCATTCCTGCCTAATGGTCTTTTTCTTCATAAGAAAGATCACAGATTGGATGAGGTGTTCTCTTGTCCTCCTCAGAACCAGGCTTGGTCTCAGAATAGCTGAAGAGGGACAAGCACTTTACTCCATCAAAGCGCTAGTGCCCACCCTCGGGGCAACTATCTGACTTTGTCTGATCTTCAAAATGGCTCTAGTCTTGGGCCCTAATGGCTTTAAACAGCAGCTGAATCAGTCTCCATCTTTTATAGGAATCTTGTTAAATGGGCAGAGTAACCTAACATATAAACTACAAGCTGCCTTCTGTGAGCAATTAGGCTATCTTCACCTTACAAATGGAGTCTTTACTGAGGAATAACCCCAAATATACCCACACTCTAAGCTGATGTTAAAAATGCTTTTTAGCCGTGTCCTTGATTTTAACTCTGTCTTTTGTCAAATTGCTTTCTTTGTCCATTCTCTTTATTCTAATGATTTGAATGTATATATTCCATTTATTAGAGGTTTCAAAAACATTTTAAATAAGCATTCTTGGATCTATTTTTCTCTTATTGGCAATGCCAAAAATGAAAATCTGTGGATAAAGTACATGATGGATTTGAAATTTAGTATGCTTTGAGGCATTAATTCAAATTGGTGTATTCCAGTTAGAGAGTGCCAATACCGAGAACTATCTATGCCCTAGACTGGCTGTTTAGATGTAAAATGATAATGCTGGATGGATGAATACCTGGCTGTACCATCACAGGTGTTCGAATAATTGCCTTCCCTAGTGTTGACTGTTGGAGTGGTGCTCTAATCACCGTCATACCAGGCCGGATCTGAGGCCCTGTGATTACCTATAAATGACACAAAGGACAAGGAATTAAAATGCTTGTAAAAGACTAAAGCATGAAGGACTTAGAACACAATCTCTAAATGGGGGGGGGGGTCTATTGGTAAACATGTCTATAGAAATGACAAAGGCTCTTGGACATTACATTTTAAATTATATTAAGTATTAAAATAAAGATGGAATTTTGAGGGGAGAAAATTTAATTCATATCTGTAACCCAGAGACTGTAAGAGTAAGCTCAGAAACAGAATGTTCTTTGATAGTTTTTGTCAAGGACAGACTACACAGCAGGTTATTTTCAGTTTTACAGTTAGGTCCAGAACATTTTTAAGTCTTTAAGACTTTCAAACTTTTCCATAATACTAAGGCCAAAGAAATGCTGCATCTGATATGTGTGCAAATCAACTGATAACAAACTAGTCCTAGTGGTGTGGATTGTATTTTTTTATCCTATTCTTCAGCTGCAAAGCCTCTTTCCTTGGGTGATTAATTGTGGTCTATTGTTTTATATAAAGGAATTTCTTTATAAAATCCTAGGATTCATAAACTATACTAATGTGCTACTAAATAAATGCTAAAAATTAACATGTATCACTTTGACTTAAAAATACAAGAAACGAAATTTGGAAAAACTCAATACTTTGTCATAGATTAAGTAAATGGCAAAAGAAAATTAGAAGCTGAAATGATCCTGGAAGAGGTCATTCTAAAACCTTCAACCTGGTATGTTCAACACCTCAAAACAAAAGAAGCCTGTCAAGAGTCCTTACTTGTGAAGTGCTTGTGGTTCCTGCAGAGCCTGAGGTATTGGGTCGAATTGTGACCGTCGCTGTCCTGGGCTGGAATGAAGTAAAGGTTTGCTGACTTGTACCTGTGCTCGATGGAATGATACCCAGGACTTTCTGTTGTACTTGAACAACACCTTAGAAGAAACAAAGATGTAATTAACAACTGCCTCTTTAATTAAACGCTCATGTGTTGCTCGGTTTCTGAGGAGAAACTACATGTGGCAGGGTTTGATAGTGGGCTACATAGAATGTGAGATCCGAGGACTGAAATCAGTGAAAAGGAAATGAAAAATAATGGCAACAGTATGATCTGGCAAATGTGAATTAAAACTCTTCACATTTCCCTTACCTCCTTGTGTTGCTGGCACATTTACAGCGACAATCTTGCTGTTTGCAGGAAGTGGCAGTTTGGTAATTACTTTTCCTGCCATAGTGACTGGATTGCCTGTAATTTGGAACGTCTGACCTGTGCTGGCAATGGTTGTAGCAGATGTGGCAGCTGTGCTGGTGGCTAATGGGGTATAAGACATTTAATAAGCTTTAGATTTAAAATAACCAGCAACGTAGTGACTTCTAGGAAGGGCACCAATGCATGAAATGTGGCTCATTTTGTTTTTTTTAAGAAAAACATTCCTCTCCACTCAAAGTCAGTGAATGATGTAAATGTTGAAAGTGATATAATGTAAGAGAGGAGTTTTGCTAATGTAATATTATGACTATTATCTGTAACAAGCCAATTGTTACAGCTTGTTTGCTCAATCAGCTGCAGAAGAAAAACAATTTTCTAAAGAAATGTTTCATTTAAGTAGGTAAAGGGTTGAAATGTCTTTCTCCAGATGACAGCAATGTTTTATTTAATCACAGCGCGTACCTGAATTTGACTGGCCTTGCTTAACCCACGTAGCAAAGGTCTGATGAAAGTTCTTGTTCTGCTGGAATGTTACTGTAGCTGGAGATCCAACTTTGGTAGTCAGTACCATCTTTGTTCCCGTTGTAACTGAACCACTTATGGGGGCCACCATAACTTTCTGTGCTGGAGAGATGGTACTAGTTGTGCTGTTTGTTGGGGACGTGGTGGAAGCTGCAATTACTGTGGGCTTCTGTTGTTCCAGTCTTTTCTGAAAAACGTCAGGGAGAGAAAATATGAACCAAAACAGTTCTAAATAAAAACAGTATCATTTTGCAAAAAGTTCAGCCACAATTTCTCCCAGACTAAGAAACTGCATCAAATTTCTAAAGTATTTTTACCTCCAAAATCATGCACAGAGAAATTTACACTTGTGTTCAATTTCTTGAGAAAGGCAGTATGTTTATGACTATCACAAATGTTTTATTAAAAATAGTATGGTTTTCATAACAGAAACTTGAAAACAATCAAGCTTTTCCAGGCTGCACAAATGACCAAGCTTTCAGACTGGAAATCAGAGACATGGGAGAGCTTACTGGAGGTAAGAACACCAGGCTGTTCAAGCTGTGGGATTCAGAGCAGAAATGATGGGAACTGTAAAAGGTTTCTGGTTTACTGTGAGGCTAATTTATCCAATTGTAGAGAACATGTCAATATTCAAACACCACTATTCAAGCTGGCAAATATGCAATCAGGCAAGCCGAACATTATTAAACCTTTTTTTGTGGATTTCTTATATTACGCAGTTTAAACATTTTCGCAGAAAAAATATTTTAGACTGCTTTAATATAGAGAGGTATAATACGCTCTTTCAGTCAAGATTACTAAAAGAATTTGTTTACCTTTTACCACAGATTGTTGACATTTCTTGACAGCTTGCCAATGAGACACATGTAAAAACAATAGGAGGCACGACTGGAAATCTGGTGGCAGATGCTTTACCTTCATTATATTAGTTAATGCTCAGACCAACCCAATAAAGTTACCAGTGTAATGACTTTAAAGATGAGGAAATTGAGACTCAGAGAAGTCATGCAACTGGCCCAGCCACAGAGCTAGTAAATGGTGGAGCTGGGCTGGGTATGAAGATAAATTCCACTGCTCTCTGTCTCCTGTCATTGAATATTGCTCAGCAAAGACACCACAGCCAAGCTTTTTAGTGCTTCTTTTGTATGCCTGAATGTAATGGGAATTATTTCATGGAATCCCTCACTCCTCAGCAGAAAAAGAGTTTTGTTTTGCGTAGTGAAAAATGGCATTTGATTAGAAGCAGCGAAAAAGAAGACAAAGAAAGTGAACACATATTTAGTAGTTATTTCTTTGGGTTATACCTTTGAAATAGGAAATGTTGACTATCTTTGTAAATAAATGTTGTACAGAAATTTAAGTACTTTTTGCAAACCCACAGCTTGGTATGTCCACAGAGTTGTCATCAAATAATAAAATGCATACGAGATACACTTAAAAATAAAACCACACAAACATATAATTACTGTGTTTTTGATGGGCGTAAATTTGGCTAAAAATGTCAATTCACTGCCAGGTGGGTCTGGTACCAACTCCCCCACCTGCTGGGCAGCCAATCGCTGCTTTTTGAGGTGAGGCTCCAAATGGGCCTTGAAGTGCTCTACCGTCCCCTGGTCACTAACCTTAGCCTGCTGTTCAACGGCTTGTGCCTTTTCTTTCTCCACTCTGCAGGGGAAAAAGAGGAACTTATGAGAATTATTAGGCATCTAGCATCAATATTAAGTGAGATTGTGTTGACTTCCATATCATACAAAGGTATGAAATTATTTTGATTCAAAAATAAAACATTTAAAATTAAGATAATTAGAAATGGACAAATGGATAATAATTACTGAAATCATAAACATAAGCTATGTATGCTAGTACTTAAAATAAAAAAGTGGAGTAAAATTATCTGAGACATATTGAATAAACTATCAAAGGACTAATTATTTAATTTTGAAGTAACAATATTTTCAAATATCTGATGACATGTGAACCATTTCCTTACCTCTCAGCAAACGCCCTGATCTCCCACAATTCCAACTCTTCTTCTGCTACCCAGGTTTCAATAATAACAGGGCCCGTTTGCTTGGGTGTTTCTGGTCTCTTTGGCCGTAATGCACTTGATCGAAGACCTTTCCTCTGAGGTGTAGGTGTTTCTTTGGAAAAGAAATCAGAGTATTTTAAGCAACATAACACCGACAGTTATAGTACTGCTGGCATCTTCTCTCTTATCATGAAAAGCAGAGAGGGGGTGAGGTTGGCACAAAGTTTTTCTTAAAGGGCCAGATGGTAGACACTTCAGACTATGCAGGCCAGATGGTCTCTGCTACTACTCAACTTTGTCTTTGTAACATGAAAGGAGCCCAAGACGACACGTCAGGAAGTGTGGCTGTGCTCCAAGCAGACTTCATGAACAAGGTGGGTCAAAGTTCGTGGGCCGTGGTTTGTGGGCCCCTGACCGAAGGGGCCCAAGAGCCTTTACACAGTCTGTTCCCTCAGCCTGGAGCACCATTCCTAGTTTCTGTCCCCCACATTTGACTAATGCTCATTCATCCTTCATATCTCAAGATGGATACGGCTTCCTTCAAGAAGCCTCATCTGTTCCTCTCACAGGTGGGCTAGGTGTCTCTGCCATGCACAGCTCTGGTAACCTGTAACTCCCCATCAGAACACTGAAACTATTAAGGATAAATAAAATCTCCTAATGACAAGATTGAAAAAATAAAAAGCAGGGAGAGATAATTATTGAACCTTTCCCTATATTCAGGGAAAAGGGCAACAGTAGGAGGAAATTGAAATAGCAGTAGGATCTGCATTATTCCCAGTGACAGGACCCAAGAAAAGCGGTCAAGGAGACGCGGCAGTTTGCGTGTGGTGGGGACTGGAGACCTGCAGGTGCGCTCTTCCGCCTGTGCCTGCCCAACACCTGAACTGCAGTCTTGGGCCCGGGCAATGGTTTTAGCTGTGTTAATATTTCCTAAGGTACCCCCTGGATTGGGGTTCTTTTCAAAAAGGTCATTCTCAGTCATTTAGTCTCCAAGATCAACTTTTGTATTCAATCAGGTTTCAAGTTTGGGGTAATTAACTTCAAGAAAATAGCAATGTTTCAACCTAAATTGCACATTCCTTAACAGATTCCCCCCCACCATTGTTTCTTTTTTTTTTAAAGTTAGACACCTTTTATTTATTTTTCATTTTTAAATTTTTTTATGTAGAAGAGCTGGGGAGTAGGCCAGAGGTACGAGGGAGGTGAGAGGATTCACCAGAGACAGAGTGGGGCGCAGAACAGGCAGATCTACTGAAATACACTGCTGAGGAGAGCAGTGGGCGAGACAGGAGAGGTCTGCTGCACCATGTGGGAATCTCCCTGGCCAGGGACTGAACTCATGCTGCAGTGGCTCTGGATAGCTTCAGTGCTGTGCTTAATCCGTTGCACAACCAGGGAGGCCTACTCCACCTTAATTCTAAGAGGGTCACTCTCGTTGTCTTACCTCCCCATTACAGGCATGGCCCAATGCCTGTAAGTAACAACGTGAGTCTAATGGAATTTGAAGTACTGTATTTGAAATAAAACTACAGAGGAAAAGTATCTTTTCCAAAAGTTGAAAAAAGAGTTAAGGCAATAATTATAATCAAATTTTGATTAGAAGGTGGGCTAACAGGTCAATAATGAAAGAACAGATTTCTTTCTACCCCTTACCTTTTGGTGCTTCTGGAACCCCAATGGGACAAATGATTTTCCTGATACAATATTCAGATCGGATGCCATAAGGACCAACATCTCGTCTCTTAATTATTTCTGTTGTTGTGATTTCAGTTTCAGATGTTTCTATGGTGATTTAATTCAAATAGTATTAATAACCACTGAAAATATTCAGAGACTACAAAGGTACAACATCTGGTGCTTTAAAAGAGACACTCATGGAATAAACTTTTGGAAACATTTGGTTAATTAGTAACTACAGGTGCATTGCCAGACTGCAGGAATACTGCGTTTCACCCTCACTGGAAATGTCTAAACTGGGCAAAATGCTGCTTGGGGGCCGCTTAGTTCTTGGTGGCAAAGCTCAGTCAAAATAATAAAAGCCCTAGGAGAGAGGCAGCAGCAAACACGGGATTCTAGATGTCCCCCTCGAAATGAGCTATACTCCACAATAACAGAACTCCTTTAAAAATTCAGACTGGTTCACAGGTAACTGACTCACCTTAAATTCGAACCCTCCCTCCAGCACCCAGGATTTTATAGCCTATGCAAAGCTGTATTTTTAAAACACAAGCATTATGTTTTTAAGAAATAACAGATAGGCTCAAAATTAAGTGAACTGCTAAGTGATTTTTTCCTTTTGAACTGAAACTGGGAAATAAAAACCCTCACCTGTCCGCGTGGTCCCCCCTCCCGGAGGCGCCTTGGCAGCCATGTCGTCCCATCTCAGACTTGCCCAGAGCAGCCGTAGCATAAGGCTCACCCCAGCTAAGGACTTTACCGTCTGAAGTCTGTACCTGAAAGAGAAACCCAAGAAAAAAACCACCTATGTATATTTATATGTGTACACACACCCCCATACCCACAACCACCCGCACCCACGCACAAGCACACATTCTAAAACTGAAGGGCCATTTCTTGTCCTCATGACTTCAACATTTGCAATACGGTTTTGTAAGCACTTTGCCTCTTATATATCTACAGAACTTTTGGTTCCTAGGCATAACAAGCATCTGAACAACTTAAAAAAAGGGTCTGCAGTCATTTAAATGCCATATAAATATGTAAAATTAGCATGTCTCTTTGCAAGATTGATATGGTAAATACTTATGAAGAATTGATAAATCTAATCTACTAAAATATGTTAGAAAAATTATGAAGGAGAGCAAACAGAGAGCAAGAAATAATTGTGCTATTAAATGTGATAAAATAATTTTGAGGGATAAAATCTTAACTGATTTTGGCTGGGAAAAAAAAATAGACGCTTAAACTTTCTTAAAAGGCAAAACAAAAACACTAAAAGACCTCACAAATCCAGTACGATATTTCCAAATGGAGAGAAAATTTTGTATCCAAATGGTGGTTCTGCAAAATATGAACTACTGGATGATGGGTATTAATAACACTTTAACAACAATGGGTGGTTTTGGGATCCTACAATACAATGAATAATTAAAAAGGACAATGTGGCATTAGGTACTAATCAGGTAATAAAGGAATCTGTCGTTCAGGTTTTTCCTAAGCACTGTGGGAGAAGTTAAATATTGAACATTTTAGATATTCCTTTAAAAATATTAAAGACATTTCAAACAAATTTACAACTGCAATGACTGTCATGTCCTAAAGTGGCTTTAATCATAGAACATTTAAAAGCAGCCCAAGCTGTCAATTCTGCATCAGTGATATTTATGTAATTAATCTGTTGACACTTCCACATACTAAATGAATATCCTAGTTGATTTCAGTGTGGAGAAAACCTACAAAACTAAAATAATTTCTTTCTCTAACGGAGGGAGAAGGTAATCTGAAGATAATTTGTATTTGAAAGACAATGTTTTCTATTCTTAATGTTAAGTTGGAAAAAGGAATAACGTGTGAAAAGGAAAAGCTCTAGGTCAAAAGTTTCTCATTTCCTAACTTCCTGTCTCCACCCGTGATACCATCATTTTCTTTGTTGTGTGATCACCCTGTGAATCCTCGGACTTGGACAGAACAATTCTTACAGTAGAGGAAGAATGTTAACTAGTGCAGGGTTGTACTGAGAGAAGGATGTGTCACTTTCAGACCACACTTTATAGAAATGCCTGGGAACTTTGGACTCGTGGGAGGAAGCAAATGAACACTTATTTGGAAAGAGAAGTACTCACTCTCTCTTCTCCCTGCAATCTCTCTCTATGGTCAAACAACAGCTTTAAAGCATCCTTATTTTACAGGTAGGGGAACACACCTCATACAGTACACTGGTCAACACTGAGATCGTTACTGACTTAAAAAGGCCCTCTAACCTGTAGTATCTTGGTGTGCTGAACATGAATATAACCCTGAAAAATCATTAGCTTTCGTTTTGAAAATATTTCATATAATTCATTTTATATGTTTCACTGTGCAAATTTATCCAGTAGGACTGCAACAACATCCTAAAACAGCCTAGAATGATGTATTGCATTGCACTGCATAATACCATCATGCACACATCATCCAGAGTTGATTGCATCATTTTTTGATGCAGTGCAATACTACTGCCAGGCGGCTGCTGAAGTAAGCTGACATCAGCAGTGCGCTATACAAAGCCCTTTCAGAAAGGTTGAGCATTGAAAATATTTCAGACTTTGTGCAAAACAGTTTAAGCTACTGTTTCATAGAACTGTTATTATTTTATCCATTTAGGCACAATATGGAACAGTAATGCCTCGAAAGTGCGTTAATAGCGTGGACAATTTCTGCTCTACTTGAGGGGAAGTGACACTTGCCAACCAGAAGAAAAGTATCACTTCTCAAGTGAAGAAGGTTTATCATCTTTACTTCGGATGCAAGGTTGGTGCCCAAGACAAGCCTTGGGCCCCGCATATGTGCTGTGTTACATGCACAACACGGCTTTCACAGTGGTTCAATGGCAAAAGACCATCAATGCCATTTGCAGTCCCCTTCGTGTGGAGAGAGCCAAGCAACCACAGAAAAGACTGTTACTTCTGCTTGGTTCCTCCTCTTTCTGGTGGAATAACGAAGCAAAAGAAGTCGAGAATAGTCTACCCAAACATTCTGTCTGCATTGAGACCAGTTCAATATGGTGAGGGGCTTCCTATTCCAGAACCTCCCGCAGAATATTCTCTTGATTCATCTGATGAGGACAAGAGTGAGCCAAGGGTGAGCCAATCTGTTCTCCTGTTCCATCAGCATGCAGTGATCCAGATTTTCACTGTGGTGCATCATCAACCCCACACAGACTAACACAGGAAGAAAACTAAATGACCCGATTCGTGATTTGGACTTATCCAAGAACAAGGCAGAATTGCTAGGATCAAGACTCCAACAATGGAATCTTCTAGAAGAAGATGTCACAATTACTTTCCATTGAAAGCGCCACCAGCAGTTGGAGCCTTTCTTCAGAAAGGACAGTACTCTGGTATTCTGTTCCGATATTGAGGGCCTCAAGAATGCCTTAGAAATCACTCATGACGCACAAGAATGGAGACTATTTCTAGACTCTTCGAAACTGAGTCTGAAGGCTGTGCTTTTGCACAATGGAAACCGTCTTCCATCTATTCCAGTAGCACATACTGTCCACATGAAAGAGACATACGATAACTTAAAGCAGCTACTGAATTCCATTGAATATAACAAGTACAGCTGGCACGTCTATGATTTGAAGCTAGTTGCCCTTTTAATGGGACTCGGCAGAGATATACAAAATGCATGCGTTTCTTATGTGAGTGAGATAGCCGAGCAAGTGAACTGTACTACTTGCGGAAGGAATGGACTCTGGACTTGCAGACAAAATGTAGCAGTTGAAGAGAAGAGTATCAAGCACTCAGCTCTGGTCGAGGCTCACAAAATCCTGCTACCACCCCTTCATATCAAAGTAGTTTTGATGAAGAATTCCGTGAAAGCCATGGACTGGACCTCGCCAGCTTTCCAATACCTGCATGAAATATTTCCTCGACTCAGCGAAACAAAGATTAAAGAGGGAGTTTTGTGGGTCCTCAGATTTGAGAGCTCTTAAAAAATGACCAGTTCAACAACTTGCTGCAGGGTGATGCGAAACAAGCATGGAATGCTTTTCACCTAGTATCTACAAACTTTCTTGGGAATGTTAGGGCAGAAAACTACAAGGAACTAGTAGAAGACATGCTGATGCAGTAGCAGAAACTTGGCTGCAATAGGTCTCTAAAGATCCACTTCCTTCATTCCCATCTGGATTTCTTCCCTGAAAACTG
Organism: Scalopus aquaticus; assembly: GCA_004024925.1. Taxonomy (NCBI): domain Eukaryota; kingdom Metazoa; phylum Chordata; class Mammalia; order Eulipotyphla; family Talpidae; genus Scalopus; species Scalopus aquaticus. Next base: position 96,858 of record PVIJ01002979.1, on the reverse strand, counting down.
TGGTATGGTTAGTGATGAACATGGCAAATGTTTTCATCAAGATACCGCATCAATGGAAGAAAGATACCACGGAAAATGGTCCACTACAATGCTGGCTGACTACTGCTGGACACTCCCCAGAGATGCTCCTGAACAGCTGTATAAGAGACAAGTGAAGAAATCTAAGTAGTCTATGATTTGATTTTTTTTACAGGTATTAACCTAACCGTAGGCCTATTACTATTGGCATGCATTTCATGATGTAAACATCAATTTATTGCAGATTACAAAAAAAAACTAGAGCCAAAATTAGAATATGACTGTCATATTCGTGTTGAGCACATACAAATTGATAGGAAATGACTAATTTTATTTCAGTAACATGACTTTTGTAAAAAAATTTGTTGACCAGTGTTATCAGCTCGTTTGTTCATTCAAAAAATACTGAGAGTCTCTGGAAGACTCTGTGAAAGGAGCTGGGACCCGGTCAGGCATGCTCAGGAGCTGTAACAGAGGAGAGCACAAGGGAGGGGCATGCGACTCAGGCGTGGGGGCAGAGCTTTGTTGGAGTCTCAGATGATAAAGATACAGGCACGGCTGACTAAAGCAATGGGTCAAATACAAATACGCTTGGAGCAAAGTGTGCGAGAGCACACAGTTCCTCCTAGAAACCATGTCAGGTGTAGTGTACTAAGGCGTGGAGGCGCAGCAAGAGATGAAGCTGGCCTGAGAGACGGAGGCAGAGCCAGAGTCTACTGTATCAGCTGGCAGCACTCCAGACAAGCATTAAAGACAGTGTGGGAGGCCTCTGAAATGCCTTCAGCACGGGATGGGCTGTGAAGGGAAGCACTGCTGGCAGATGTGATGGACGGAGACAGGCGCTTCCCCCCTTCCTGACCTGCAGTAGTTAACATGCCCTGTTTAAATGCTTGCTTGCTTCAGTCAGAATATTCACAGGATAAATCAGCATTCTGGGGGCGGCACTGTGGAGACAACTGCCGGTTCAAAGTGATAATGAGACACAGAGTCAGGGCCTGGGAGAAAAGGTGTAAGGGAATGGGCAGTGTGGAGGGAAAAAGAGGCCCTAATGAGTCGATGAGACAAATTCCACTTTTTCAGGACTGGTCAGTCTTCACGTTAAATTAAGAGAGATCATACATGCGCCTTTGGCTTCTCAGCTCCCACTCTAAGTACCAGACATATTTTGTTCAAGTGTCAGTATAAAAAGGCATTTCGCATGCATGATTCTTATCATGATCCATTTTTTAAAAATGCATTCTAAAGTCAAGAATAATTGCCATTTTTTTTTTTAACCCAAGCCTCCATCAGGGAGGAGACTATGTTTCTTTCAACTTTAGCAAATTAAGACCACAGCATATATTTGAAGGCAAGTATGTTTAAAATGTACAGGAATGTGCTTCCTTCCATTAAAAAACAGGAAATTAACGAAACAGATACAAATTGTGATCACAGTCATATAAAAACATAACAGTACAAGGCTCCTGACACCCGGCCATGCAGAAAAGGGCCCTGGGCAACACTTGATCAGAACTGGCTCGGAGAGAAGTGCTTCCCAGACGAGCCTGCCTTCCGGTTCCGAATACAAGAGACCAGGAAGGTCTGCCTGGGTCATTTTAATTAAATTATTTGTATATAGTAACTTTTCCAGTGGGAAAGAAGTTACCTGCAGGACAGTCAAGGATACATTTTGGGACCGCTCTCAATGAAGAAAGCAGAAAAGTGCAGAGTAATCCTACAAATCCATGAACTGTAATGAAGAGTTCCTTGATTCCCTGCAGGATTCTGCAAATCCTTCATTGCAGGCCCTGCAGAGAAATTGTACTTTTCAGCTGTCTCTATTGAATGTGTAATGGAGTGATGATATTTTAATTTAAATCAAAAGATGAGTTATAAAAAACTTGGCCAAACCGACTATGGTTATATTTATAAATGAATTTCTTTATAGAGCGTATTCATATACTTCAGTTTTGGGGTCTTCACTACTAGCTAACTGCAACTTAAAGGAAACAAAAAAGTATGATTTTAACTTAAAGAAACTGGAAACATATTAAAAGACACAAAAATGAAGCCTGAAATGAAATGGAGTCTGCTCAGTCAATTGCTAAAGGATCCTATCAAATGTAACTGCGAGTAAGATGGTTCCTGCTTTGTGAGTATGTCCCCCGGAACCCTTATGTTTATGCTCCATCCTTTTCAATTGTAGGGGTGAAAAGATAAAAAGACAAGGATATGAAAAAGGACAAAGCAAGGACAAATATGTGAAATGCAACGTAGCAGATAAAGTACTGGACTGGGCTGTAGCGAATCCGGGCACTGTCTCTGACTGTCCCTCTGTGGCCAGAAGCAAATCATTACACATCTATAAAAGATAAGAATTTCTAATATCCTTTCCCAATATTAAACTACATGATCTTACAGCTGCCAACACTACATACTCATGATTGATTCCCCAAAAACAGTGCCCGGAAAATTTTTGATTAAGACTATTTCTGGGTTTTAAAAAGCATCTCAGAGACTACCTTTTCTCGCGTAAGTAACAGAGTTCCAGAACAATTATTTATCATGCAGATAAATTACATTAGGAAGATTTCCACATCATGATGAACTGTGTGTGATTTATAGGCATGTTTCCTATGTCTTATGCTTTTATGAATTATCCGAAAGAAATAAAACATAAACATTCCATGAAACTGGTGATTATCCAATTCTATGGTTAGCTTATTCCCAGAGCAAACACATGGCAGTAACTTGAAAAGTTAGACCACAAAACAACCATGTTTCTTTTGTCTTGTGAAAGTAAAATTAAATTTCATTCTAAAGGATTCCTTTATAGTTTCCGTCTTTAGACATTTTCCCCTAAGGAACCTTTGGTACCTACCAGCTGGCCAAGTTCAAAACTTTATCTTATTTCCATTACTTCAGTCATTAAATATTTGCTTCCCTATCTTATCTCTATTATCTCACTTTAAAAAAAAAAAGAGATATCCTTATTAGAAAATACTTTTAAAAGTTTCTCCCGTCCCCAAATCCATTTTAAAGTACATACCTCCACGTGATACCAAAGGTCGGTCTAGGAGAAGGGTATGGCCATATGTCCAAGGCAGGTTTTGCATTGTAATTAAAATAAGGAACTTCTCGAATTCCTCCTTTTCTGGCCAACTTTTTTAAGTCATCATTAGGCAAAACAAATATGCTCTTCTTGCTGCTTTTGGTAATAAACTTCCTATAGGATGGTAGAGCTGTACCTGAACGGGTCTTCTTGGGCCTTGAAAATTTCATGAGTTTCACTTTGTCTCTGGTGGAATATTCTTTGCTCACAGTCATGGATGTGACCAGCGTGCCTCCTGCTGTGGTCAGTGAATCTGTCACTGTCGTGGTGACCACAGTTTTGCTCTGCTCCTTCACGGAGATGATGTCTACACTGCTGCCTGTGGAGGGTGTGGAAAGCTTCGTTACTGTTGTAGTGGTGGTGGTAACAGTGGATTTGGCACAGTTTTCTGTGGAAGAGACTACCGTTTGCTTATCGCCTTTTGCTACCTTGATTACTGTCTTCGATTCCGTGGCCACTGTGGATGTCAAAGTAGTAACTTCTGTGATGACTGTTTTTCTTTTAGATTCGCCATTGACATTTTCATCTTTGCTGGTGAGCAGGCCATTTTCATCCATAAAATCATTACTGAGGTTCGATTCCTCTCCAGAAGTAACAGGTGATGGAGTAACCTTCTTAGCTTCTGAAGTTTCAATTTCCATGTCCTCTATCTGACTGACTGCACTGCTTTCCGGACGAGCAGGGGGAGGAGTGGCGGTGTGAACACCCCCAGACTCTCTGGGTGAGGGCTGTGCCTTCAGGCTCTCTTGGTAGTCCCCTTCAGCACCTGGAGATCTCAATAAACATGATTTTGCTTCCAAGCTGTTATTTTCATTAAAATCTTCCATGATGACATCACCGTTCATGAATGGCTTAAGAGGAGATTCTTTAGCAGTCAAAGCCTTAATATCATTTTCAGGTACTACATTATTTATATTATTAACCTTTGATTCAATGTCACCACTTACTACTTTACTCTCAGAGATTTCTTTCAAGCATTCCCCTTTCAAATATACTTTAGGTTTGTTATCTTTTCCATTCATTTGAAAGGAACTTGCTTTCTGGCCTTTCCTTTCAGACTCTCGATTTTCATTATTCCTTTTGTCAGTGATGCTTTTTAAATTTACTTGATCAATACATTTATTAACTGCTCTCTCCTCTAATTTCTGTTCTTGACTTGGTTTTTTACCATTTGCTTCAGTTACCTTCCCCTGTAGTCTGTCATCACAGTTTCCAGAGGACTTATCTGAAACAAACTCATGCTTCAATGGTTCCAAGTCTTCAATACTCTGTTCCTGAGTTATGAATTGTTCAGAAATACTTTCACTGCTATTCTGAACAATCATATCTTCTTCACCACTACTGTCTTGAATAGACATAGTATCAGAACTATTTTCCAAAGTGCTATTATATTCAGAGTCACATCCCAGTTTTCCTTCAAAGTCCATGGCTTTTGACAGAGATGGGATATCTCTATCATCAGTACTTTTAGGTACTGATGAAAGTAAAGGGCTCTGGGAAGGAGAAACAATGGTGTCATTACCCTCCTGTATGAGTGGTTTTTTGTTCTTATAGATCAAAGTACCAATTTCATCTGCACTGGTTAGTTTCTCATCAATAAGAAAATCACTTCCTTTTGTTTTAACCTTACTGGGCTCCTGGTCTTTACTAGCAGATTTACAAAGATTCTCATCTAGGTCACTTCCAACAGAATTTTGTTTCTGACAGTTTGTCTCTGGGCTCTGAATGGAGACGTCATCTAACATCTGATCTTTTGGATAAAGTTTGTTTGTTGTATGATCAGAATCACTGATTCCAAGAATTGAGGAATCACTTTGTGAACATCCCCGAATCAAGTCTTCAGATTTATTACTACTTGCATTAGGGCTTGGTTCTTGTCCAAGCAAGTCACTTTGACACTCTTCTTTTGCTTTTGTTATTCCTGGTAACTCAGACAAACTTTTCAAAGAACTTGCAGAGGTCTTCCCTACACCCTTAATTCCACCCTCCATCTTCATTTTTTCAAGGCGCTGTTTTTCTTCCAGTGTAAACTGCTTAATTCTCCTTTCAAGAAGTCCATCTAGTTTGGATGACTTGATTTTCTTTTTATAACTAGTCCTTAGATGAAAACCCTCACTGACATTGACCACATCTACTTGAGAACTTTCCTGACAATTTATATGTGGCTCCATTTTCATATCATCATCTATTTCCATTGGCTCTTCCTTAAAGGACTTATCATTGTCAGAATCTAAAACTTCTTTTACATCTGTGAAACAAAGACATTTATTTAAGTGTAATTTTCAGTCTGAAATGTGGAATTCATAATATTTTAAAAAACCACCAGTTTTTCTCATTTTCACTCAAGAGCTTAAGTAGAAATATCTATATATGTCAAAGTTCCTAGTATATGATTAAAAGGGTCAATGGACAGAGTGAAACTTTATAAAAGGCTGAAAAGCCACATACATTCCAAACTATCAAATATTCTTAGTAGCTAAAAATGATGCAATACCACAGTGAAAAATTACTTAGTATGTGACAACTATTACATATACCAGTACCTTTATATAAGATTTTTTCAGAGTATTTTATAATTTAAAATTATTAAAAAAAAATTCAAAAATCAGTGGGAAAATAAGCTACAAAAACTACATAAAAATAAAAAGAGCAATACGTCTAAGCTGCAACCTTGACACCTGGCTGGCCATAGACGCAGCATTGAGTTTATCAGTCCCAAATTCCCTAATCTGTGTTGGAGGGGCTGGTTCAGCAGTTTAGTTATAAAATATCTTAAGATACATGCATTATCTAGTTTAAAACAAAAATTTCGCCCCCCATAAAACACCATGTAAGTTCCTCAGAAAAGTTGAATGTAGTGTTATCTCATGACCCAGGAATTCCACTTCTAGGAATTAAACAAGAGATGTTCATAATCGTCCACAAAACAACCTGTATATAAAGATTCACATCAGCATCATCCGTGATCGGCAAAAAGCAGAACCAGCCCAAATATTCATCAACTGATGAATGGATAAGGAAAATGTGGCACATCTATACAATGAATTATTACTTGGAAATAAAAAGGACTGACAACACATACTACAGCATGGGTGAGCCCGAAACATTATGTTAAGCGAAATAAGATAACCACAAAGGACCATATATTATATGACTCCATCTATACAGAATGTCCAAAATAGGCAAATCCAGAGACAGAAAATAGATTGGTGGGTTGGGGATGTTTTTGTTGGGGGGTAGGGGTGTTAACTAGGGATTGACTACTGATGGGTATGTGGTTTCTTTGGGGGAGATGAAAATGTTTAAATGGGCAAACAACTCTAAGTATACTGAAAACCACTGGATTCTACACTTTAAATGGATAAATGACATGGTATATGAATATTGTTTCAATGACGACAACACAGTACCTTTCCTGCTAGAACTAGATCCAGTGCACTCTTATCACCCCCAGGCTGTCCTCCGCACCGGACTCTCCTTACCTTCGTCTTTCTTCTCAGTAATCTTTGAAATGTCCATTTCACTTTGGTCTGTTCCTTTTGCAGTATCTGAGTCTTTTACCTCACTTTTCTCAGAGTCAGGCTCTGTTTTTATTTTTTTTGGACTTCGTGGATTTTTCCTTCTATCTGATTCATCCATATTTTCATCCATATTATTTTTGGCTAAAAGGAACCAAGTACATGGTGATTTCAGGCATCCTGAATATTAGCAATTTAATGTATCTACTTTTGTAAGAATTATCAAGCATTTTCCAGCAGCTTATACAAAAGTTGGAGATACTTATACTTTCTTACTTCCTAGGCTGATCTAAAGCATAAAAGGAATGACTGCATTCTAAATGCATTTCAGAAGCCTTCCCATGAGAGACTATTTCAACCTGTTCATTGACTCCAGAAGGTCTGTATCAGTGGGTCCTAATATACCTTGTGTAACACAACCATATTAGATTGGATAAGCGCTATGATTCCCTCTTCATAAAAAAAGTACGTACACAAATGTCTGGAATCAATTTCAATGGGTTCTTAGACAGCCATGAACTTGTCCATGGATTCCAGGTTAAGAATACTTAAGTATCATTGAATAAAAGACGTAAGGGGCGACCAAAAGCAGTGTGGGGCCTGGTCCTTGTTCTGACTTGATTTACTGCCAACAGTAAGAAGGCATTTCTGAGACAACTGGCAATCAGATATGGACTGAGAATCCGATGAGCAGTATGTTTAATACTGGCAATCTGGTAAATGTGATAAAGGTATGATGTCTATGGAAAAGAAAGTCTATTTCATACATACTGAACCACCTTTGGCAAGTAAAATGATTTCTAGGATTTGCATTAAATACAACGGAGGAAAAACTTTAGGATAAAAGTAGACAATGACAACTGAAACAAATTTAGAATTTGATAACTGTTAAAGTTGAAGGATGTTATACCAAAGGTCATTATTCTGTTCTCTTTTATCTTTGTGTAATTTCAAATATGCTATAAGAAAATAAAATTTAACCCATAAAACAGAACTACTAAATAGCTGAAACTTCTTGGGCCTTAGTGGCATCTATATTTTTCTTTACTTGAACCCAAATACGCCAAGGATTGAGCAAGGTGTATTTATGTTTTACTCAAATGAACAATTCTTTCTAGAAAGACTGGAGAGGGAATGGGAACATGCAAAAAACACTCAATAGCTGTCACAACAACAGAAGACTGGTGAGAAAAGAAGACAATCACAGAAAGGGGTGACAGGATGTGTCTGGAACCCATGGGTAACAACAGGATAAAAAACTAAATTGATCTCCTTATTAGTGCTTTCCTTAGTTATTTCAGAACACTGAGCAACATGTTTTCAATGATTTCAAGTTGCCCCAAAAGAGCTTTATATGACAGCGGTAAGCCCATCTATACCTCAAAGAATGCTGTATTTAAAATAGAAAATTATAAAATGTTTGGTCCCCCCCATTAAAGGTCATCTTTGCATAATGAACACTGACTAATATCCTTTACTGAAGCTATAAATTAACGTGCAAGGCAAATGCACACAGGTGGCGTTAGAATAGACGATAGAGATCAGCAACAGTCAGCAGCCAAACAAGTTGAACACTCTGGTCTTGGGGTGCTAAGTGTTCCCTAAAGTGCATTTCTCTGTTTTTTCAACCCATCTGTGCTGCTATCAATAATCAGATTAGATTTGCCATGGTGACATCAATAGCTCTGTGATTATACATTGGTGATTACTGCGGCTCTGTCTGTAAAAGTTCCTACTCTTCAGCCAAGTCATGTCAGCGACGTGCACTGCTGCTTTCTTCCTGGCTACTACCTAAGAGAAAAGGAGATGCTTAAAGTCCAAATTGCTGGCTGACTGGATAAAAGCCCAGCATTTGGAAAATCCTGTGCTAAGCAAAGTAGATACAAAATAAATCTGTAAATGTCTAAGTACTTCGCCTATTATTACACAGGACAAACCAGGTCAGACATAATTAAACAAAAGCTCTCTATAATTTAAGTGCTAATGGGTAACTGTAGCAATTAATCAGTAATAATATAATAATCTTGCAGAATTTGTTACAATAGACACATAGCTCGAACATAATCAGATAACACAATTACTTCTATTTAAAAATTTAGAAGTATTTACTGAGAATCTACTATGTACAAGAAAATCCTAGTCCCTATAAAATACTCTTGAGCCTTAAAAAAATTCCTATTTTTTCCTGTTAAAAGGGAATCCAATGACTTTCCCAGGTTGACATTATAAAAAATCTACCAGTGAAGGTGTCACCAGAAATTCACAAGGAAGCCAGATCAATTAGCTATGCAGGCCCACAGTACTTTTTTGACACTATAGCAAAGGCTTCATAGGAAAGAATATAATCACACCGTAAATTAGCAAATTATGTTGCATGGTAAACAGAACTGCTTTTAAAAACCTACAAAGGAGAGACTGCATAGCAGAGTACAAAAAAGGTAACGGGGGCCATGAGACACAGGTTCTAGCTAGGATTCTGTCACTCTAGCTGGTGAATTCTGGTATGTTTCTGAACATAATCTGCTCAGATAATGTGAGTTTCAAATACATGATCTCTTAAAAGGGCAGCTTACCACTAGATTTCTGTAATTCCAAATACTAAAATGTTAGCTAGCAGCACTGAGTTAATGCCTCATTTATGTGACAGCGTTATGCACACCTCTATCACTTCCTTTCTGCTTCTGTCACTGCTACAATGCTGAGGTTACCAGGTATGTGATTACTCAAGAAGTTAAGCAGCATGAAATTTAAGATTTCAGAAGAACAAATAAATAGCTGAAGTCTTCTTCCTTTTACTAAGTTCTGTTGTTTTTCTTTTACTGAAACCCAGATAACAAATCCTGTGACTAAAACTAATTAAAAAAATTTTAGAGTTTATAATTAGTAAACTACATTAGTGATTTGCATATTCTATTAAGCTTTTCAGAAAAAATTTTATCCAAAATATGGTCAACACAGTTCATCAATGTTTAAAAAATAATACAAATCAGAAATTATTACACAGAAAATATAACTTTGATTACTTACCTCCTTCTAATGACTTCCTGTAATTCACATTAGTATTGCCTGGCAATTTAGGAACAAACCTATATACATGTGTTTTACTAATCCAGCTCCAACCACCATATCCTGTTACTCTGTATTCCTCTCCTTTTTGTTTCCAAACCTGGTGTAAATGAAAACATTTTTATTAAAAAAGGATGAGAATGCTTATAAAGCACATGTGGCTTTATATATTTTTCCCAAACAAGATCAACAGGAAGGTAAACTAACTAAATTTACCAGTCAATTTCAACTATATAAATAATTGGGTCAATAGTTGTTTTAAAACAAAATTATGAAACACTCACTCAAAGTTACAGAATACGTCTCAGAAATAGCTACCATTTATTTTTAAAGATTAAAATAAAAAATTACCTGATGTTTAACTGGAAATGTGTATTTTACCCATGTCGCTTGTTGCATTGTTTCTTCCTCTTCTTGTTTTTTCTCTTTTTTTTTGACTTTCTCCTTTTCTTCTCTTTCAATTGATGTCATCCTGTGCAATCTACAAATATAAGGATAGAAAGACAGGATGACATTTAAATTTGACAAAAAAGACAAAACTACAATAAATGAACATTAGGAAACAAAAGCAAAGAATGGTTAGCTATAATCCTGCAACCCAGACAACCCCAACTCACAAACATAACTAGAGGCACAATTCCATAAAAGGAAAAACCAAAGCACTGAAAAAGGTAAAAACAAAATATGCTACCTTTCCCACATGCTTTGCACCTCACAACTGACTTATTTCTAAAACATCTCCTGCAAACACTAACATTCTATTTCTGTGAAAGGGATATCATATCACAAACACAAGGTAAGTTTTTCATCAATGAATACACTAGATCTTTCCATACCAGAATATACAGATCATTTTAAAGAATTAAATGATATACCTTTGCAAGGACATACAATAATTTATTGAACCCCTCCTCTATTAAAGGATACTTTATTCTTTCCTTGCAAAAAGGACCAACAAATCCCTTTCACTTTAATCAACCAATATTTCTGATTCTTTCCGCCTAGATCTGGAGATTTTAAAGCATCCCACAGGGTCCACTAAAAGAGTGCAAGCTTCCTACATACACAGAGAAAGGGGTCTATGGGGCTCCCAGTCTGGGGTGGGGGGAAGGAAGGACTACATAATTAGTGTCAATCATTAGGCAGCTACCAGTAGGATGACGGGCAGGTCTGTGGTGAGGCTCTACATTAAGGTAAGTAGACTGGATTTTTATGAATGGGAATAGTTTTCATAAACAGGGACATTAGGCAAAAGGTACAAAGAGAGGAGCTCATGTCTCTAAGAGATTAGTGGCAGAAGAATTGATTTTAATCACACCCTACCCAGATATGGCCAATTTTGCATGCACATCTATATGGAAAGGATCAAAGAGATCTTTTGTCAACTTGGGGGAGAGAGAGGTACTAAAAAAATTGAAATGGCATTCATTTTTATCTCCATCCCTCCACCCAAAACTCCTCATTTAGCTATCGTTACTTTAAAAAAGGACCCAGAATCTAGCCCCCTCAGTCCAGGAGAGTAACTGTATATACCAAGTAGAGCAGGCACTCCTAAGGCTTAGACTGATGGGAGGTGGGAAAGGGAGTGGATCTCATCAGGGTTAACTTACTGACCACAATACCACTGACCACCAATGCCCAATAGGGAGTGAGGCAGGCTCTGGAGCACAGCATGGCAGATAACCTGACGATCTAGGCCTAACAGAGTAAGGAGGGAGTGACCGGGCCAAGACCAATCACTATTTCTCAACAGAGTGAGAAAGTTGGGCTCAGCTTTAAACCCCCTGAAAGGACAGGCCTTACACAGCAACTGAGCCAGCTTCTCTGGTAGTGGCTGAACAGAGAACACCACTGCAGTGACACTCCAGGTCACAACTGGGCTGCACACTCAGCCCTTGTTCATAGGGGCACAGGCCCATTCTCATGACCAAAATGCTAAGTCCTCACTTTACTGGAGACTTCAGGCCAAATAGTTATGGGTTGGTCTGTGATGTTAGCTTTCCTTGAGAAATCCCACTGTTCTCACTGCTCCCAAGACAATCCTTAAGGGAAATAGCAGCGGCAACATTGAGCTCCACAGGAGGTCAATTTCATCTGGTTGGGCAGAAACCTTGGCTACTCTGCAGCCTTGAGGCCCCAGGAAGGAAGCCCCACAAGGCTGGTACTACATAGTGGCAGGTGCAATGGGTGGTAAGTGTTCCTGCCACATCTCCAAGGTTTAAAAGAAAGTTGGGCCAGGAAGATGAACTTCAACCGAGATCCATGTGACACCCAGAGTCTTGAATGTGTTGCTATTATAAACAAAGCTATAATCAACAATGTTTTATGCCTTTCTGGGTAAACTTAGGAGGACGCTGCTATATTCCCCTGTGCGGGGATGGCTGAGTCCAAAGTTTGTCCTTGCATTTAAAAAGCTGACAGTGCCAAATTGCTCTTTAAATTGTACATTTCACACCACCATCAATTGCTTTCCCACACCTTCACTCAAGTTAACACCAAACTTCTAATAGCCCAATTGAGATAAGAAATATTATCCCACTGTTTTGATTTACATTTCTTTAATTATGAGAAGTAACCATATCCTTTTTATGTCTACTGGCCTTTCATATTTATTTTTCTGCAAAATGCCTGTTCAAATCCTTTGTCTTGTCTGTACTGGACTATTAGTCCTTTTTCATTTATAAAAAGGTCTTTGTCAATTAAGGAAATTTCCATTTGTGGTGCAAATATTTTTCCTCAGTTTGCCATCTGTCTTTTGAGTTTGATTATAATATTATTTTTCCACTCAGAATTTTAAATACATATATCCACTCTTTTCCTCTATGGCATCTGGGTTTTATATCTGTTTAAAAAGAAAGTATCACAACAAAAACATAAATTAATCCATGCTTTTCTTATTGAAAATGTTTGTTTTTAAGAGTCTGTTCTTTAAAATCTTCACTTATCAAACGTTTCTGCTGAGGCAGAGATGTAGGGGACATGTTCTCTAAAATGCCCTCTTCTCTGACATGCAGTGCTATCATAACTAGACTCCCACAGCCTATTTCTGAATTCTCTGCTCTGTTCCACTGCTGCTTGTGCAGTATGAATTATTTAGATCATTGTAGCTTCAAAATATGCTCTAATACCTTGTGCTCCTTTCCCCCTACCATTTACTTCCCTTTCCTTGCACATTAAATTCTAGATGAAATATTAGATCATTTCAATCAAGCCTCCTAGTGCCCCAAGGAGGGAACATTTAACTCACAAAACAAGTGAACATTACTGTTGATATACTGAATCAATATACTTATTAATATAAGGCATGGCATTTTTAGGAAATGTAATACACATATCTAAGCATATGATAGATCTTTTCATTTTCTTCGAGTACCCCTTTATTTCTTTAGTAAAACTTTAATTTCCTTACATGGTCCTGAGCATTCTTGTTAAATTTAGTTCTATTTCTCAAGGTTTCTTTGTTATTGCTGGAATCTTTTCTTTCATTAAAAAAATATAAAAAAATGTAACCAGGTGAAGAAATAGAACTTTATTAATAGCCACATCTGAAGCTAGTGTGTCCTAAACTCCAGGTAGTCATCATTCATTTGTTTTTCTTTACAGTTTTATCACCTATGCATGCATCCCACACATTATAAAGCTTGGCTTTTGAAAACTTAGTAGCAAGGATAAAACTAGCTGCATAGGCAAAAGCAATAATGTCACTATTAAAAGAAGGTTCCCAGGTAAAAATAAATTTTTTGTTCAAAAGTTTACTAAAGACTCTTTGGGTGAAATCAGAGCGGTCTTGAGCATGTCGGGGAAGCCTCTGGGTTCCCCACGCTCAGCTCTGGCAGGACTGTGATAAACAGGCCCAGCGTGGAGCTGGGATCCGAGGCCACTGCTCTAAGCGGTCTGCTTCTGAGCCTTCTGAGGCGTCTCTCGTGCACCTTGTGCGTATTCTCAATTCTCCTCACTAACCTTGGCTTTGACCTTCTCGCTGGTTAGGTTCTCATTTGCCCGCTTGCATTCGGCCTACAAAGCTTTTACTTTTGTGTATATTCAATTTGACTTTAACTCAGGACTCCCATTCGATTTTCTTCGTGGTTACTGCTTGCAGACACAAAACCTATAGCTCAGCAGGGCAGCCACCTTAATTAATTTTCATAGTTTGATATTTCTTTTAGTCAATTTTCTTTAATTTTTCATAATTAAATCGACTGCATATTCTATTTGTGCTTAAATTTCCTGGGGTGTGTGTGTGTGTGTGTGTGTTTTATTTCTCTTGGCAAATTGCACTGGCTATAGTTTTAAGAAAAGTTAAAAGACAGCAGTGAGAGTGGGCATCTTTATTTTGTTTCACCTGAATGTTAACGGAAAGGCTTCAAGAGTCTCACCAAAAAGCATGATATGCTTTTGATGTGGTTTAAAATACATCTTTATACACACACACACTCTCTCTCTCTCTCTCTCACTCTACTGATCTGTTCCTATTTAACTACTTTGTTTTTTTTAAAACCGAGATGTAATAATGAGCTGTAACTTTTTCTTCCGCTCTCCCCGAGCTATAACTTCTTAACAAACACTTTCTTAGCATATAATGAGATGATCTAAATTTTCTTCACTCCATAAAATAGCATGCTACTAATAATCTCCCAAGAATGGACAGGTACTTCCATGCTGAGGGGAGGCCATTTTAATTTATTATTATCTTAATTTACTCGTGAATAAACTTGCTAATATTTAAGTTATGATTTTTTGAATACACATCTTTTTGCTATCAATTATTAAATCAATGACAAATATTAATAAAAGAGATGGGGCCCAAATTTTCTATTCACCTATTTTTTGTTTTTATTTATCAAGTTTAATAACTGTTTTACACTAACAGAAATAACAACCAGCAAGATTCCTCCTTCTGCTTTATGAAAGAGCTTAAACAGAACGGTTGCCTGCAGTGTTAAGAACTTCCATCTGAAACCATGGTCTTGCCCATCTCCTTGCTCACAGGAACCGTAGCATTCTTCAAGGTGAACTAGAAATTCTTTTCTTGACTGAGAAAGGAACATGGCTAAGCCTCATGTCCAGTGAAGGATCAGTGGTCTTCCCAATACTTTAACTACCCAGAAGGAAGAATCTGGTGGGCCCACTTTCTCTGAGGAATGCAGGAAGCCTGAATATGTATTAGTAGATTATGTGAAGGTTTAAAATTCCCAGCACCAGTGACAGAGAATCAGAAATATTGGTTGGTATGCCTTTTATTCTTGATAGTAGCATTTGCACTTTCTCCTTCTCCCTCCCGCCTTCTGGGTAATCTCATTAGAGGGCTGTAAATTAAAATAAAGGTAGCCTATTTCATAAATATTTACTATTTCTTAGTATTCCCTTTCTTTGGGTTGAATGCTTAAGATGATGCCTAGTGAATTAATTTACAGTTCTTCTTTTCTAAGGTAAACAGCGATGGATACCAATATACCCTGCATACTTTTTAGTTGCATTACACAATTTTCAATATATGTAGTGTTCTCATGAACATTCGATTCAAAATGTTTTCTAATTTTTCCATTATGATTTTTCGAGCATTTGTTATTTTTGCAGGTGTATTTCTTAAGTTTCAAGCATTTCTTAAGTCTGCATTTCTTTTAAACTTTTACCACAAATGTCCACATCTCTAAGAAACAGCGTAACATTGTATTAATGGAACAAAAGAGGTGTCACACTGCATGTATTTTTTAAGGAAGAGATTTTTTTTCACTTTGTTGTAGGTTTGTGAGACTCAGTCTTATTGGCACTTTTTGACCTCGTTTGTTTTTCCCCGCCATATGGTTTTCTATTACAGAATCACTTTATTATTTTTTTTAAAGATTTATTTACTTATGCATACAAGCTGGGGTACAGGCCGGAGGTGTGGGGCGGCGAGAGGGATCACCAGAAACAGAAATGGAGAGCAGAACAGGCAGATCTACTGAAATACACTGCTGAGGGGAGCAGCGGGCAAGACAGGAGAGGTCTGCCTCGCCATGTGGGAATCTCCCCGGCTGGGCATCAAACCTGTGTTGCCGCTGCCGACAGCTCCACAGTGCAGCGCTTAGCCACAACGCCACCAGGGAGGCCCCCAGAATCACTTTAAACAGGCCACTCTGGACATTTTGGGCTTCTTATCAAATTTCACCATTACAAAATATTATAAGGAATGTTTTTTATATCTTTCTTCGTAAGGTATTTAATTCGGAGTAAAACTCTATTTTCTCCTTTGTTTTTAATCAAATTGCTCTCTTATGCTAGTTAACTCTTTTAATAGCAATATATCAGAAATCTCTTCCAATTTTTATTTGCCAATCTGATGGATGAGAAGGAACAATCCCTAGTTTTAATGTGGTTTTCCCTACCTCGTCAGGGAGGTCAAGCATTTTTTTCATGTTTCATGGTGATTTTTGTCTCCTGTGAATTATATTTTTATCTTTGCTCTTTATTTCTACTTAATAGTTTGGGTTTTCTTCCTTACTAAACTGTAGACTTTTTTTTTTTTTACTCTGTTGTGCATATTAACCCATTTTTATTATTGTGTAATAAAACAAAAAATAATCTCAACTCAGTCTTTTGGAATGACACGTTATAAAATTTAAACAACAGAAAACAAGCCACTGTTTACTGATACATACATATGTGATAAAACCACATAGTAAAGAAGGGTACACACACTTAAAAATTATAGCTCTCTCAGAGGGGAGGGAAGGTAATGTGCAAAGTAGATTCAACAACGAAAATATCCTTATTTTTAAATCCATGGTGTATTCACAAGTGTTCATTTTATTACTACTCATTGTAGCAATACATAACATAAAAGCTTATATATCTATCACATATTAAATATAAGGAAGGAAAGCCACTTGTAGTATTTGTGGACACACATGCGCACATACAATCTTAGTGGACATGTAAATCAAAGAAATAATGCCCACCTTACGTATATTTGGGGTGATACTGAACGAATCAGGAAGAAAAAAAGTAGACAAAAGGGAGGGAAGTACAGAAGAAAGAAAACAGAGATGAAGGAGGAAGGAGTATAAGAGAGGCAAAGAAGGAAGGAAAAGAGAAGCAGAGAGGGACGGAGGGAGGAAAGGAGAAAACTCTGGCTTACTTGAGAGTTCTGCATAATGTATTGATTCTAATGCTACTTCTACCCCATATTATATTTCCACACATGAGGCAGTTGATCTCTTTCTGGGCTACTTATTCAGTATCACTGGTCTACTTGTTTATCTTTGCATCTATCCCACAGTATTAGATATATATACCAAGCAAGTTTTGTTACCTGGTAGGGCAAAACCTTTCACCTTACCCTTAAAATTTATCTTTTCTATTATTGGCCCCTTTCCATATAAATTGATTAAACATTCTGAAAACCCTACAGAAAGTCCAACTATAATTATCATTTTTATTGAAATTAATTTATATATTAACATGAGGAAAACTGACATTGTCAAGAGTGAGACTTTGTCAAGACTGAGACTTCTTACACATGAACATGAAGTATTCCCATTAATCTAGGTATTTCTTTTAATATTTTCAACAGACTGCAATTTTCTCAAATATGATATATTTACTATTATTTTGCAACTATGAAGATATTTGAATTGCTCTCAAAGCTTTATTATTGAATATCACAATAAACAAATATTTCCTGATAAAAGCACTTCGCTGAATTTCTAAATATTTCCTTAGGATTTGTTTTAGAAGTCTGTCACCTAGAAATAAGTGACCATAGTATTGCCAGAGGAGAATCCTATTATTAAAATTTAATTTTCCCAAATCATGGTCTGTAAATTTTAAAACATTAAGCGTTCTATTTTACCTCATCTCATACTATGAAAAAGAATCATTCTGTATATACTACCAAATGCGTCATACCTATATATTCATAATATAGTTTTATAACTCTATAAGTAACATGTCTAGAACACTAGTCATAATGACAAACCAGGAAGGAAAAAAAACTTTGATTTTTAAAAAAACTGAATAATTATTTAGAAACACATTTATAAAAGGTCTGATTTAGAAATTTTAAGTTATGTCTGAAGATTGGAGTTTTATTTAGTAATATTTAGCTGAGTTCTAGTTTGCAAAGTACTGATCTGTGTCACAGAGGTGGCAGCTTGCTCCACAACCCAGGTTTCAGGGTGATCACTTAATATAAGGGGAGCGTTCGGACAGAAGAAAACCGGGCAAGTCTGGAGGAAACTGCAAGAAGGAAACCAGAAGCACAGAGGACTGCTTCACAGCTGTCCCTGACGCTCCCTTCGTTCCATCTACCCTAATAGGAGAGTGTGCTACCCTAATTTAGTTCTCCTCTTCTGGGGTGTAGCAGCTTAACTTAACCCTGCCCTTATTGTGTCCTAGGAAGAATTCAGCTCATTACACTTGTGGAAGTCTCTAGTGATAGGAGCAATTATATTCAAGATAGGAGGGAGAAAAGAGAAAACAAAGTAGGTGGGAGAAATACCAAAGGAAACTGAAAAATGTTTAGTAGGTATTGCTTTTCTTAAAAAAATTTTCATTATGAGATAAAGCACTATTATGAGAAGCAGCAAAAAATATATTTATATTTGAAAACTTACAGCATTATATGTTTAGAGTAGACCAGTTAGAGTGGTAGGGAAGGTAGAATGAGACTTACTTTTCACAATGAATAATTTACTTTTTTTTTTTTTTACCATAAGCTTGTATTAGTTTGTAGTGAACTTTTTAAAACACTAAAAGGACAAATCCATTATAGCTAAAAAGTAGGCTTAAATCATTTAGTTCATCTTTTTTTTAACCACCTGCTGCAGTCGCATAACTCTGGGTCTACTTAAGAGCTGCATGCTCCTCAGACAGACCTCAGCTCTCAATAAATGAGATGCCTGGCTCAGTATCTAGGCCATTCTAGAATAGATATTGAAAACACATGAGCGCTCTTTTTAGTTAATAAAAATTATTTTTATTTGAGAAAATATTTAATCTTCATATGCTGATCTCTTTTGATCTTCATTATAATTCTATATCATAAGAACTGATGTTCATTCATGTTTACATCTTACAGAGGAGGAAATGAGGCCAAGAAAAGTTAAGCCTTTACCAAGGCCTTTTCAATGCATTACCTTTCATTAATGACAGACTAATATTCCAAAAGTAAGTTTGGTACACCATTCATAAGGCTCAGAGTTCACTTACCTCGTATGTCCTAAAGATTCCCGCCATATTGGCAGCATTACGACTGGTTTTACTGCACACTCCAAAATGGCTAAAGCCAATGCAAATTCCCTGGGTTTGCTACACATCTGAACTGCCTTGATCCAATTTGCCCTATATTTCAGAAGGAAAAAAATAGGAAAAAGTATTTTACTTCATTCATCTTAAGTTGAAAGTACAAGAATTATAATTTATGACTCTCCTATAGGGCAGATGTTTCTAAACTAAGCAGATAAAAATGTACTGCTATTAAAAGTTTCTATATCACAGAATCACAAATTATGAACACCAGAGGAAATTCCAGAGGTCAGTTGGTCCTCCAACTCCTTAAACAGTCTACAAAGTTCTGGAACTTTATCTACTTGATCCAGAGATAAAGGTTCTGCTTCTCAGAAATCTTCCAAATGCTAGTGTTAGTTCAATAACCTAGAAGTACACTCATATTTCTAATATCTTCAGTGTTTTGTTAACTAAGTTGACTTCACTTAATTCATTAGTACTGATAATTTTAATTGTATGCCTGCAGCAATAATTTTGTAAATATCAAGCATATTTACATAGCAATAAATGAACCTGAGTTTCCCTTACCTGTGGGAAGCCCAATTGGGATGAAGAAAGGACGAAGGGATATTGTTTTCCAGTTGGGTGATAGTCAGTCTCAGAGTAGATATGGTAAGAACTTTGGACCCATGGACAGAACCATTCCATTTGAATTCTCCTGCTGGAGTCAGACAGAATTTATGTGCAAGATGCCTTCTCTTATCATGATCTTCTCTGTGCTGGTGCTTATTCAAAGCAAATGAATTGGTGGAGTACTGATTGTGATAGACACGATACTTCCCTTCTTGACCCAACTTAAAGTAATTGTTGATATTTCCTTTCATGACCACTTCTTTTTTGGTGCTTAATCGAGAAATTTCTCCTTGAGAGTTAACTACCAGAACCTGACCAACAAAACAGAAAGATTCCATTATTCATATCAATTATGTAAATTTGACTTATCAACTTTCACTATGTAATTTATAAAATGCAAGTAAGTTAATATACATCTTACGATTTTGAAGTTTAAAAGCTAAGTAAAAAGCTAAAGCTAACAGTTTATAATTAAGTAATCAAGGTAGTATGCAAAAAAGAAAGCTAACATTGTGCTCATTATATGTCAAACATTAAGCACTTTCACTTATCTCAAGTACATATATGAAACTTGATGTATAAATTATTCACCTACAATTATTTCAAAACTACAATATATAAATTAGGGGAAAAGGAGAGCATTCTAGGTACTATTCCCCCAAAAGTATATTCTTTTTATATATTTTTTTTCCTTAATTTGTATCTTTTACATCATTGTGCCCTGCCCATATAATTTACACCACCAAGTCACCCCTGCACCATCACCATAGTCCCTTGTGCTATTCCCTCCCGTTTTGACCCTTCTCCGTCCCCCTCCCCTGCAAAATGTCTCTGATTTATGACTACCTACTGTTTTTTTTTTAATTATTATTATTGATATTTTTTTCCTGATCCCTTATTTGGGTACCCTATATTCCTTTAAAAATGATGCTTATCTTTTTTTTCTTGCTTCTTTTATCTTTCCAGCTTTAGAGCCCACAGATACTTTAATAAGTGTTTTCAAACAGTCGATCCCAATCCTTTAGTGCACCATGAAATCAATAATGGGCCAGCTTTTTAAAAAGCAAAACATAATAAAGTAGACCATAACCGAAAATGCCAGAGTGCTTCCCATATAAAATACCGTTTTAGGAAACCTTTAAATGTATGTTGCTATGAGAAATGTCTTGCCGAGGGTCAGTACAAAAGCCTGGAAGTCACTGCTTCAGAGCAATTTACATGATGTTAAATAAAAATATTTTATATTCTTACATATCTACTCTGCAAATAATTCTAATATATTATATATAATACTGATTATATATAATCTAATATGATATATAATCTAATCTAATATATATAATCTAATATTATATATAATCTAATATGGTCTATTATTATATGTCTAATATAGTAATTCTAATATACGGGGGATACAGTGGTGGCAGTAGTCTGTCACAGATACTGGAGGACAGAAATACGGAGTCCTTGCCTCAGTCTTGCTGTTGAAAGTCAGAGGTGAAATGTGTGCTGGTCTATGCACTACACCCTGCTTTCAAGGACTAAGTCCCTTCCTCCAGTTGCAAGCTCACCAAAAATGACTATAAGTATAACTGTGCATTATTTCATCTACAACTCCTTTGGAAAGCCCACAATA
The DNA here is from genome assembly GCA_004024925.1 of Scalopus aquaticus. Lineage (NCBI taxonomy): Eukaryota > Metazoa > Chordata > Mammalia > Eulipotyphla > Talpidae > Scalopus > Scalopus aquaticus. Next base: position 75,686 of record PVIJ01002979.1, on the reverse strand, counting down.
GCCCACTCATCACCATATGTGAAAGTCGTGTCTCTCTCTTTAGAATTACATTCAATAAAACTAACCACACAGCAAGAAGGTATACCGCCCACTGACAGCACGTCTATGCATGGACTGAAATCGAGGAGTGCAATATACTCATCACTTAATCGTGTTATCCACCTACACTCTTGGAAACAGAGAAAATACAATGCACACGTTGGTCTTCAAACTCTCCACCCTTATTTTTAATGTATAGTAAATACAACGATTTCACAATTCCAAAGTTTTTGTTTTGAACAGAAAGAACACACCTCTTTGCCTTCCTTAAATAATTTATTGGCTTCATGGGCTGCGGCCGCCACCTGTTGGCTCTTGAGCTGACTAAGTTTGCTTTCTGGATTTCGTAACCTGGTGATAATTCGAGTTGAAGCAGATGCTCCTCTTCCAGCTCCAGGAGACTCATTTATCTCCCCATTAGATTTCTCTAATTTGAAATCACCTGTTATCAAATGAAAGGTCAAAAGTAATTGCTAACAGTTACATATACATAACAACTTATTTATTCAAAATTTATATCTGGTGTACATTAAAATATAGACTAGAAACAGAAAAAGGCCTTAAATTGCCAAAGCAAATGTGTATTAATTTGTAAGGTTTTACTTAAAAAGAAAGTAATGTCAGAACTTCACTGGGAGTCATTTACTGTTTACAGAAAATTCAAGCATGCCAGGCTATCTGCCTCAAAGTTTATTTACTAGAAAACAGGAAGGACTGCTACAAATTTATAATTCAAAATGCACACTAGTAACATGTTGCCTTCCATGGATCTTTGTACAAAAAGTAAAGGATGTAATTAATTTTAGAAAGATTTCAACTGTAATTCTGTTTAAATACCTAATAGAGCTTGTGACAAGTGAATTGCTTCCTAAGGAATGTAGCTAATTATCTGTGTATGCAATTACACATGTACAATTCAACTAAATTAGTGATTTTTAATATAATAAAGGTCACTCACATATTCCCAGTAATTTAATTTTAAAAAGTGACAGATTTAACTGCCAAGGAGCAATTTCTGCTTTCCCACAAATCTGACTTCAGCCTAACACTCCTGTGCATTCCCAAACTATCACATCACTATCCAATTTCCACTGGTCAGGCAATTGAACAACATCTCATTTTTCTTTGACTTAAAGTACCTTAAATTTAAGATAGTGTGGCACTGACAAATGAAAGACCAAGCAGAAAATACATTATACTATATATTAAGATGATATTTTAAGGAGAGAAAAACATGCACTGGGAACACTGGCTATCCATTTTGAAAAATTCAGTAAACATGTGTTAAATAAATGCTCAACATCTCTTCTCTGTCTGTTGGGGAGAGGCTTCCCCCCATCTCAGCCACAGGATTCTGCCAGGCCTGTAGACCCAGTGCCTTGCCCTCTCGGGGGGAGCAACATCACCCAGTTGAGCCAGATGGAGCTCAGCACCAGCTCCCCGCAGGGACTGTCCCACTCTACTCTAATTTTTAAATTCTGGAGATGGAGAAAATGTTTTGCTTTTTGTACTAGTGAGCAAACAGGGAATAATTAGCGGTTGGCTAGTTTACCCCATAACATGGAGAAAATTTTCAATAAGCCCATCACTGAGGAGTGGAGAAATATGAGAAAATATCAGGAAAACCCATGATAACCTCATTTGGCTCCTTGGGTCCAAAAATGTGCCTGAGGCTATTACAACCTCTGGACTTCCCAATTATAAGAGCAAACAAAATTCCCTTTTGTTTTAAGCAGGTTTGGTGGATTTCTGTCAAACGACTAAGTTCTAAATAATACAGTAGAGTATTTTAAGATTTTGATCCCAAATATGGCACTGACTTAATCAAGATGGAGTGGGTATATTGAGTACCCTGCCATTCCAAGATGGAAAGTTAGTGACCTTCAGTGTATGTTAACAAAGCAGCTGGTCAGACTACTAAGAGATTTCTCTAAATTTAGACAATGAGGCTACCATGCTGCATTTTTTTGCTAAGATGCTGAACTATGGTGGCTACTTCTTGCAAGCATCTATAAAATCCTACAAAGAGACTCTTTAGATATTCTTTGGTCTTCCTAGAAGCAGAAATGGAATGGCACAGTGCTTTTAAAAAGAAGTCTCTCAACTTAGAACCAATGACCCAATATTGCTAAGATTCTATCCACTGCCATTTGCTCAGCTGAAAGCAAATAAGGAAAAGAAGGCAGAAAATTAGTATCTGGGGATAATACTTGAGTGGGGCAGAGAAAGGGAACAGGACTGAGAGTGGTGATACTTATCAAATAACCCCTGTGAAAAGCCACATTCCTTCTATGCTACGGGAGTGAGTAACAGTGACACAGCCTGCTTTACCCCGCCTCGGTAGCTCATTGTATGATGATGTCAGGAGACAGAGCCCAGACAGAGCTTATTTATCTGAGGGCTAGGGTCAACAGTCCACTAAGCAGACAAACTGGGCAAGTAGAGGGGCTTACCCTCAGGGGCCCTGGGCCAAGTTTCTGGGCATTAGATAATAGTTGGGTATTCAGGTAATCTATAAGGGATGCTACTGACAGAAAAAACTACAAGTTGGTCAAACTGGGATGTGTGATTATTCAAATCTACAGCAATCCCCAGCAACGCACCCCTGAAGAGAGCCAGTAGGAACTAGGCTGCCAAAGCAAAATAGCCTTCAGAAAGATCTTCCCATATGCTTGTCACTTCTCCTTCAGTCATCCTTCGAGAAAACCAAGAGCAGCTAGATTTAGCAAAGAAAACCTTTACTATCAGGATAATGAGTGTTGCAGATAGTAAAATTCATAATTTGGCTTGTGGGTTTGAGATCAAAATAAGACACACCCAGACCTAATTAAAAATAATATAACATACCAAAATCCTAGATTTGGTTGTAGATATAAGGACAATTACCAGATGTAATCTTGGAAGAGAATTTCTTTTTAAAAACTCAATTTGCATTATCATGTTAGGCAGACGTGTTTTTGAATTTAAATACATATTTATATTGACAGGGTGAAATTGTGGACATTTGCTGTTTTCTTTCTACCTATTGAAAACCATTCCTACCCCACTCCAATCATTTTTTTTCTGGAGCCATCAATCATAATACCTTGCCTGCCCTGGCCACAGATGTGGGAACAATATGTCCAAGAAAAGCCTCTCAAATTCCTTCCTCAAGGATTTTTGTTTTGGAGCAGGAGTAGGGGCCTTGCCTTTAGGTCACAGACCTTGGAAAGATATGAATACAAACCGCTGATGACATCTTCCCTGCCTGTATTAGGAGAAAAAGCCTGTCTGAATTAGGAGAAAATGAGTTAACGCACAAGCATATATAGAGCCAAAAGGTGCAAAACAGGAGAGGAAGACAGAGTTTTCATGCCTGGGGTTCGTTCCAGTTATGTCTGATAATAGCTTAGATTTCCCAATTTCATGAGCTAATTAAATTCCTCTTTCGCTTAAGCTGGTTTAAGTTATTTTGGTCACTTGCAATTTTACAAGTCCTAAATTAATTAAAACAGATCTCCATTTTATAACCACACACAAAATTATATTGAAAAGGACTAAAAATCAAGTTGGAGAAGTCTTATGTGAAATGACTGCAAAGTATATATATATTCTTGGGATAGGGATGGTCTTCCTTAGTAAGATACAAAATCCAGAGAAACCTTAAAAAAAAAGATTGATATATTTAGCTACATAAAAATGTAAAAAATTTCTGTACAAGATAGCAGTTTTTAAAAAGCAGTAATTATATAAGCATACATATAAAATCAAAGATTAAGAGTTACAATACCTGAATCATTTCTAAAATTCCTTAAGGAAAATACAACAACAACACTGAAAACTCAACAGGAAAAATGAACAAAACTTGAATAAGAAATTCACAGAAAGTTCAAACACCAACATGAAAAGAAACTCAATCACATTAGCAAGCAGAGATCTGCAAATTTTTTAATAAAATACTTTTCAGCACCGGCAAAACTAAAAGAGATTGATAGTGTTGACTTCAGGTGTGAAGAAATACACATGTATGTAAATTACTGGCATATATCCCTTTTGAGAACTAAGAAGCCAAAACTACTTTAAAAATGTACCTACCATTTAACTCAGCAGTTCCACTTACTATTCCTACACTGCCAGACACACTCACATAGGTACACAAAGATATATCTCGAGGATGTTAAAAAGGGCCATTATTTGTAGTATGAAAAAATTGTTAACAGCCTAAATGTCCAATAATAGAGAAATAAATGATTCATGATTCATTCATACTATGGAGTATCATGCAGCAGTTAAAAAAAGAATGAAATGAATTTATATATAACATGAAAAGATCCCCTAAATGTATTATTGAGTGAAAAAAGCAAGATGCAGATCAATACATGCAAAATGATCCCATTTATGTAAAAACAAAACAAAACCACTTTTGCAAACATGCATACATTAATTTAAGTGTATGGAGAAAGATGCAAAACTGTTGATGGTGGGTGCCTTTGGGGAGGGGGTGTGAAAAAGATTTATTTTTTCCTCTGTGCTTTAATATTGATATATTTTTAAACAAAAACAACTGATTCTGTTTTTTTAAGAGAAAAAAGGAAAAGAAAATCTAAATTTTCCCACCCCATCAAACTTTTACTTAAAAAATTAAAAATTAAAAAAAAATCAAAATGCTGGCCTTAAAATATGAAGTGTATTCTTACCTATCTCTTCTTGAATAGAGACAGGTGTATGGGATTCTCTTTCTCCATTTTCAGGATCATCAGCTGCCTTAGCAGAGTCACTCTGGGAAGAATTTATTTCACTGCTGCTGTTACTGTTTTCCAGATTAGGCTGGATGGAGGTAGTGGTAGCACTAGTGTTACTGCTGTCACATGTCTTGTTAGGGTCTTCTAGAAAAATAGAATATCTCATTTTTAAACTGGACATCACATAAAAAATAACTAGTTGTCAGAAAAAGACATAATTGTTTAAGAATTGCACTTGAAAGCTAGATTTTTTTTTTAAAAAGCTGCACATGTACGAATAATCCAATGTATGAGAATTTGTAAGCAATAACCTAGGAGTTATTTTTCAAGTCTCCAAGTCTAATAACTCTGACTCTTACTACCTTAGTCTATAGTGCAAAGCAGATGTCTTTCAGATAGTTCACCCTGAAGAATAATAACATGATATAACTATCTCACAAATCTGATGGTACACCAGATACTGCAGAACTGATTTTTTGAGATAATACCTCAAAATCTAAAATTTATATTCTGACTTTTCAAACAGTATTGGAAACAGAATTTAACAGTATTATTTATCTTCAAGGTTTTCTGGCTAAACTTTATGTTCCCAAATTAACTAGAAGGTAATGAATGCCTAAGTGATCGTTAAATTGAAGAATGATTTAATAGCATTACAGATAGAATAATTCTTCAAAGTACAGAAGTATACCAAAATGAACACTGGCAGTGTTCTTTTGAAATGAAAGTTTAGTAATAAGAACTCTTTAAAAATCACACAAATTAAAAAGTGGTTGACAGTACAGTAGGATGGTTATCTCTAAAGTATAATGAGATCCTAATTTGTTTTTCTGAGAAAAAAATCAATGACCTGATAGAAAAAAATGGGAAAATTTATATGAACAGTCACAAAAGAAATGAATATGGCCTTTAAATATACGGAAATATGCTGACAATTCAAACTATATGGAAACTACTTCTCAGTCACCAGACTGGCAAGACCTCAAGTCTCTTAATACACTTATCTGGAGAGATAGCAAGTAACCCCCCCCCCCCCATTGCTGAGGGAATGCAAAATAGTGCAAAGTAATAAAAGAGGAAACTGACAATATCTAGAGAAATCACACGTGTATTTTCTCTTAACCTAAATTCCATGTCCAGAAATCTATCCCAAAATACACTGGCAAAAATACTAAGCTGCTTACTTACAGAGTTAGTCACTGTAGCATTATTTACAACGGCAAAGGTCCAGAAACAAGAAAAATGTTCATCAACAGGGCACTGGCTGAATAAGGATAGTACACGCAAAGAAATATGCATATAACAAGAACTGAGGAAATCACTAGATCCATATATGAAATGATCCCAAGCTTAAATGTAAAAAAGATGTGAAATGTCACTTAGAGTATGCTAAGCACTGTGTAAGAAGAATAGGGAAATACATATTTATAGGCATATTTTGCTTTTATTTACAAAAACTAAGAAAACCATGCCTCTCCCCCCTCAAAGTCCATAACGCATAAACCACCACTGAAGGTAAATGGACACCAACTCCTGACTCTGAAAATGAGAACTGAAAAAAAATAATCAAGCATTTATTCCTGCTCATTACTCAAATAGCCATAATGAGGAAAAACTCTTTGCGGAAGAATTGAAATTAAAAAATATACCAAAAAATGATAAAATTAGAAATCACCATGTCATAGGTCTGAAACAGATCCCTGAACTGGAAAGATCATAAGTGAATGAGTAGTTAAGAGGGAACTTGACTATATCACCACCTGAACTCACTGGTCAATCTTAGCTTTCCTAAAGATCAAGCAGACTTCATGAGGCTTTTGTTGTGATATGATACAAAGTACCTAGCACATAGATTTGCGGTATTCCTGCCAAAAGAGTAGAAAATGAAATAAACTCTTCGGAGCAAATTAAACCACATAAAAAACTACAAAAAGTAATTTTTTTCATTTGAAGGTAAAAGAATTTTTTTAAAGGAAAAAAAATGAGGTAAAATAAATAACCAACTAGAAACTAAAGCTAGGCACGTTTTTAAAGAAAGAAAGAAAGAAGAGTATTTAACTACAGCATCTCTGAAAGCTACTGGTCAACTCACCAAGGTATGTGGGTAAAACATTAGTCACTTAGCATCCAGTATCAGCAGCCTCATACTCACTGAATTTCCCATGTAATAAAATTCCCATGTAGTAAAATAAAATTCAAAACTAAGCAGAGGACGATCTATTAAGATGTTATCTCAAAAAACTGAGAAACAGGTTAAGTCTACATGTTCTTATAGATTACTTATACAGACTTTGTAAATGTTAGCTTCAGTATGTCCATGGAAACAATTTCAAAGCTACACCAAGTAGCTTTGGAAATAACGTCAATTTTATCTACGATTGATATTTTTCTAATCCTAGGGCTTAAATCTGCGTAAGTCAAATAAAACAAATGCTGTCTGCATTATAACTTTGAATTCAAATTCCTAACAGTGGGTTTGAGTTTATGATGCTGAAAGGATGCTTTCCCCTTATAAATTTAAAAATTGACATACTAGTATAAAAAGTTTCTAATCCAAGAATATAATTCTGAAACTGTGCCTTTTCGTAACTATAAAGAAGTTTTATTGACTAGTGAACAGTATACTTGCTACGCAGGTATACATTTTTGGCAACCTAATGATTTTGATGAATTATCTGGAACATACATGCAAGGAAAAAAATGTGAGAAACAGGTATTAAGAGATTAACTTTTTAACTTTCTAAAGTGACATCTACCAACATTTTGCATACTCTGGCCCAACTTCATAATTTAGTCTTTACTTTCAGCTACATAAAATCTTTCTGACCACTGATCATATCCAATATGAAATGGGATCTCACATCTAGAGATTTTTAGACCATAAATTTATAATTTTTCCTTTGCATAATGCTTTCTACCAACTTTTATGAAAACGATAGTCATTTGACAAGATGTTATTTCAATATATAGCTTGAAATAAAAATATACATATTTCTAATGGAATTCTAAAGTAAATATAGTTCTAAAGAGATTCTGAAAGTGTATTTCTAAAGAGATTTTAAATTCTGTTATTTTTAAAAAACTCTTCTATTTCAAAAACGATATACAATACAAACACTAACCAAAAGAAAGAGACTGTAGTTTAGTATCATTAAAGATAAAAGACATTTCATAATGATAAAGTCACTTACAAGAAAACAAAAATGATGTGCACCTAGTAATAGACTCAAACTATGTAATAAAAAACTGAAAAAAAAATTTAAGACAGCAACTCCATAGTAGTTAGTAATAATTAAAAAATATTATGCAGAAAGAATAAAAGGAGTACGGACATAGATTTGAACCATACAATTAAAAACTGTGACCTGATTGTTCTATACTGTACCCAACAAAAATAATATATTTCCTTTCATGTGTACATGGAACATTTATTAAAACCAACCAAATACAGAACCCTAAAACAAGCTGCAACAAATCTTTTAAAATATAAATCATTCACAGAGTGTACTCTGACTACAGTAGATTAAACCAGAAATCAGTAACAAAAAGATAACTAGAAAATTTCCAACTGTTTGGATATTAAGCAAAATCTTCTAAATAAGAAATGGGTTAAAAAGAAAAAACCAAGACCATATCATAATGAAAATTAGAATATATTTTAAACTGAATGATAAAAACACTCTAACAAATGTTTGTAGGATGCAGCTTTATCTATACAAAGAGGGAAACTTATAGTCTTGATATAAGAAAAAGAAAAAGTAACTAAAAACTAAAAATCATCAAATATCTTAAGCAGGGCAAAAAACTACGAAAGAGGGTGTAAGAAACTTTTCGGAGATGATGCTTTAGGGCATAGACTGTGTTGATAATTTTAGAGGTGTCTCTCTCCAGACTCATCAAGTTGTACATACTAAATATAAATATGTATAGCTTTTAGTATGTCAATTACACCTCACTAAATTGGTTAAAACAAACAAGTGGGAGGGGAAAGTCACAAAATTGAAGAGAAGAAAATAAAGATCAGGAAACAAAGCTAGAAGAGCATACAATATAGCCCATCAGCAAAGTCATCAGTCACTTTTTCGACAGAATTTATTAGATAATCAAAGTGAGGATTTGAACCAGGAAGCAATCCAACATATTTTACAATGTTAGAGCTCTTCCAGATAAACACAGTCTGAATTTAGCTTAGATAAGTAGGAACAGTGAGTCACTGGCATTAAGAATGTAATTATTCTTGATAGGAGGGGCTTCTAGTTCTGTTATCCTGACCAAAAGATATGCTGATGCTAGAGGAAGGCAATGCCGGATTTAATTTTTTCCCTGCTAATGAATGCTTGCAAAGATGCAAAGGATGGGTACCCATTGTTCAAACTTTTTTTTAATCTGAAAAGACTGACTTTGTTTTCAGGCAGCAGATTCCTGTATTCAGGATGGAGCTCTGTTCTCTTGCTGGCCAGACCAGGGGCAGGCTCCCCATGAGTTACAGTAGGCTTTTTGATAAGAATTAATTTTTGTTATATTCTTGACTTATGTGCCAACAGCTAATTTTTTTTAAAGGCTACTGAAAATTGTTAGTTTTGTGAGATGATTAAGAGAGAACAGATAACCAATTTCTGGATTAAAAATAAATAAAGGGAACACCACTACAGATCCTGTAGATATTATAACAATAGGATATTATACCCCCAAAATTTAGAATTTAAATGACATAGGTAGATTCCTTAAAAAAAAAAAAAAAAGTAACCTATCCAAACTGACATAAGACAACACAAAATATGAATAGTTCACTGTTTACTAAAGAAATAAAATCTGCAATTAAAAACTTCCACAAGGAAAACTCTAGGACCAGATGATTCCAGCAAACATTTAAGGAATAAATAACAACAACCAAGAGAAACTCTTGCAGACAAAAGAAAAAGTGGAAACTTGTTCCAACTCATTTCATATGTAATCTTTGATATCAAAGGTTAACATATACATCATAGGACATGGAAAACTGCCAAGTCAATCTCATTTATGAAAGTGGAAGCAAAAATCCTAAACAAAATACTAATAAACTGGATGCAACAATACATTAGGGTGAAATATATCACAACCACACGGTCTCTATTCCAGGAATCTAAAACTAGGTTACCACTGAAAAAAAAAAATCGATATAGGGACCTTCTACTTCCAGTCAAGATGGAGTAGAGGGACTGGATTTTAAACTACTCCTGTGAAACAACCACAAACAAAAAAGGTGACTATAGAAAATGAACACAGGAACTGAGAGGCACTTCTCGCAAAAAATAGCCAAATGACCTATACATAATATATAAAAATGCATACACATACACATATAGGAAAAGTTGCTCAGCATCTATACTCACCAGGAAATTGCAAGCTCAAATCACAATGAGATATCCCTACATGCCTACCAGAATGGCTAAAATAAAGAGAAAAAAGGAGGAAAATGATAATGATGACACCAGTGCTGGCAAAGACGTAGAGGAGCTATGATGCTCACTGGCTGTTGCTGTAGTATAAACTTGCACAACCACTCTGGAAAACTGTTTGGCAGAGCATACAAAAATTGATAATCCAGGAAATCTATAACAGAGTTTTAAACCTCTAGAAGTGTATATGTGCACAAAAGGAACAAAAAAAGAGTATTTATAGTGGCATTACTCATAATGCCCCCACTCTGGAAACCATTCAACACAGAACCATTCAAACACAGAAAATTCACGAAGTAATCATCGTACACTACATAGCGGACTAGCACATTGCAATAAAACAACGAACTCTGCTACAGATTAACATCTGGATGGCGCTCTTTGATATACTATTGAGGTGAAAAAAATCAAACATCAAAAAATATATACTTCTATGGTTTCATTTTTACAGGTAAAATGGACTGGTGGTGATAGAAGTCAGAATAATTATTACTTTTGTGGGGTGGGCGCAGTGGTGTCTAGGAAGGACATGATGTAGGTACACAGGCACGCTCACTTTGTAAAAACTCATCAAGATGTCTACTTACATATGTGCACTGTATCCCTGTTACACTTCCCTAAGTTCATCAAAAATTTCTCTCCATACCAAATGTTTTCCAACCTGACAGTATCTTTTATTGATAAGCTTTAGTCATTAAATCATGTGTTTAAATAGATTCTGAAGTTTTAGAAAGGAAAACCAGGTAAGCTGTCTTCTATCACCACTGTAATTTTTTTATCTACCTAAAAATTCCCTGCCCTAATTCTTCTAACGCCACATCTTATTCACTGATCACAGGGTCTTCAACAGCAGCAACAGAAATTGGCCTAGGGTACCACAAAGCACCTAGCATGCTTCAGACTCTGAACAGACACCTGCTGAATAAAAGCGTGCACCAAGAGAGCCAGAAACAGAAGGAAGCAGAGACACACGTGTTTTTGTCTATTTTGGGAGTGGTGGTAGGTGGACATAACCCCACAAATATATTTTGGAATTACTGAATTATTAAGTGAGGGTATATTAAAATGTTTATCCGTTTTATAAAAATACCAAATTCCTCTTTAAAAAACTGGTGTGGATCTCCCTGGTTGCGCAAGGGATTAAGTCACAGCACTACAAAGCTCTCCAGAGCCACTGCAGCAAAAGTTCAATACCCGGCAAGGGAGCTCCCCACATGGCACAGCAGACCTCTCCTGTCTCACCTGCTGCTCCCCTCAGCAGTATGTTTCAGTTGATCTGCCTGTTCTGCTCCTCATTCTGTCTCTAGTGAGTCCCTCACCCTGCCCCACACACCTCTGGCCTACACTCCAGCTTGTATGCATAAATAAGTAAATCCTCAAGAAAAATAAAAAATAAAAAACCGGTGTGATAAATGTTTAACACAGAAGTCTTTAGAAATGCTTTTCACAATGTATTGGGAACTAGTAGAAGACTCCCAGGTTTCTAGGTTCTGTTTTCTTTTGAAGTCTAATCAAGAAAAGAACTATGATTTACTTAATAGCCAGGTTTTGGATCTATTGCAGGGACAGCATCTTCAGCTGTACAACAGTCTCATCCTGCTAAGGACCCTAAATTTATTCTAATGGCACCTACTGACAACAGCTATTTGCTTCCTTAAAATGCTTGTTCAGGGCCTCTCTGGTGGCGCAGCGGTTGGGCGTAGCTGTCGGCAGTGGCAACACAAGTTCGACGCCCGGCCGGGGAGATTCCCACATGGCGCAGCAGACCTCTCCTGCCTTGCCCACTGCTCCCCTCAGCAGTGTGTTTCTGTGGGTCTGCCTGTTCTGTTCACCACTCTTTCTGGTGAACCCTTTCGCTGCCCCATGTCTCTGGTCTGTACCCCAGCTTGTATGCATAAATAAATAAATCTTAAAAAAAAATGCTTGTTCAGGTTCTCATCTAAATAAAATTTTCATGAGCTATACATGAAAATACCATTTAAGCTGCAATGTTTAAATACAAAGGTTTTCATATAAAGGAATTGTGTTAACTACTATTGAATCAGTAACTGTATATAATTCAACTCACATACTTTATTATTCTTTTCTTGCTTGGCTTTCTCATTCTTTCAAAGAGTTGACTATATATAGCAGTAACAATAATAATCAACATTTATTTAGTAGTTAATAAGTGCTTTCTATATTGTTTCATTTGGCATTCTTTTTTAAAAAATCTTTTTTTTTTTAAAGATTTATTTATTTATGCATACAAGCTGGGGTACAGGCCAGAGGTGTGGGGCAGCGAGAGGGTTCACCAGAGAAGAGTGGGGAGCAGAACAGGCAGATCGACGGAAATACACTGCTGAGGGGAGCAGTGGGCAAGGCAGGAGAGGTCTGCTGCGCCATGTGGGAATCTCCCCGGCCAGGCATCGAACTCGCGTCGCCACTGCCGACAGCTCCACAGCGCAGTGCTTAACTGCTGCACCACCAGGGAGGCCCTCATTTGGCATTCTTTAAAAAAAATATTAGGTACTACGATAATAGTTTCTCCCTAAGTGACTCTACTAACAAAAGAACAGTTATCGCAAGGAAATCAGTAAACTGGTAATAGTTAAAAAGCAGTATCTGCCAAAATCTAAGCAGAGTTATACACAAGCAACCCATGTATAAACCCACTAGTAAGATTGAGGTTTATTTACATTAAATGTCAATTAATCTAAAAAATTCAAAGACTATTTTAGGAAGTATTTATAAGAACGTAATCATGACGTGGGGGTTAAAACTCCACATTCAAACTTTTAATCACAAGTAAGTTAAAGTCAGAATTAGCAGTATTTTAACTGGATAAAACCTAAAGATTTAACTTTAGAATTTAGAATTGAGTTACAGATTTTTTAGTTTCTCCAGTCTATTCAATGAAGGACTCTCACTGAAATCATCTGATGGGTATTTATTGAATGCATCTAGTAAAATGAAATGTATTCTATTTTCTAAACAGCTCTTACGTGCAGTTGTTAAAGTTAGTCAAAATATTCGTTATTATTTCTATTTACTTTAATTCCCTACATGTCAAAGATCAAGTCTAACCACCTCCCCTCACTATTCTCAGCCCTTCAAATATCTGAGGACAATTACATTATTTCCACTTTCAAATTTCTGTTGATGCCAAACTTTTACTTTCTTAGGCTAAAAAAAGGTGTTCATTCATTCCTCCAGGCAGCAGAGTTCCCAGACTTTGCTTCCTCTCAGTAAAAAACATGGACCCTGCACACACACCCCTGCACGCAGCCGCGTGTTCCTTTCCGGCCACAGCTCACTGCTGCCCAAGCACTGAACAAAAGCAGTCCCCACCACAACTGCTGGCTACGAAACAGGAACATTAAGGCCTTGAAAGATTAAATGACATTAATTTAATGACAGAACCAGATCTCGAATCAAGTCTTCCAACTACCAGTATTGTCATCAGTCACTTCCTGGTTAAAAAACGTAGCAATGACAGTTTGAAAATAACGCTTTTCTTCTAATACATAGGAAAAAAATCTTTAAGGACTTTTATCAAGACTTTAGCCATAATTCCTGATTTTGGGTGGAATTACTAGTGTTTATTTTCTTGCTTTGCTCATCTAAATTTTCTAATTTGCTTTTTGAAAAATACATATAGCTCCTATAAGTTCTTTTTTAAAAACAAGTAGGACATTCTTAGACAAAATGACAATCTAAGTGTGACACAACTTACTTCAATTATAATTTTAATTTTAAATAAATTATGAATTACAGGTTACCTTACATTTTTATGTCAAAATATACCTTGTAAAAAAATGTTTCGTGACAATGATTTTCTATCATAACATTACGGCTTGAAATGTCAAAAAAAAAATTTTAACTATATGAGCACATGCATCATAAAATTAATTTGTTAGTACATACAGAATTGAAATGGTCAAATCAATCAACACAGCCATTAGTATGTAAGTAATTAAAACCAAAATATCCACCACTATGGTCTGGTGATAAAATATACAAATAAGTCTATTAGACAAAAACAGTTAAATGAACTTGAAAAAGCATGAAGATTATGAGTTTCAAGCACTAACTGCAAGAACATTGGTCAAACTCCAAATGTTAGGTGACAATTTAGTGATCAGGGATGGTACTTATGTAAGCAAGCAGCATGAATGAACACATACTTTAAAATTTTAGGTGACATTCAGCTTCTACTACGAAAGGGAAGGATTCCCCCCTTACAGAGGCATCGATACACTGCCCTCTGTACCTGGCACATCCTGGGGGAGCTCAGATGCCACCTTCTTCTCTGCCAAGTTGCTGCTATCATGGGTTTCTGAGAGACACCCCACGGGACTCCGCCCTTCTGAGGGACTAGTCTCTTCTGAAGAAGCATTTGCTGTGTTGTCGCCAAGATTTGCTGACACAGAGTTACCTTTATCCCCAACTTCTGTTGGCTCTACAGTAAAATGCACAACAAAACTTTAAAGATATCCTTTAAAATTGCTTTAGGACAAATGGCCACATTCAAACAGCCACTGAAAATGATCACCAAAAAAAAAAAAAAAAAAGCAAAAAAAAAAATCCTGCATTTATTTGATGGCCAATTTGAAGCAATTAGATTCTGGGATATTTTTGCAGTGGATAATCTAGAGAATTTAAGAATACTTAATTCATTAAGAATGTTTAAGTAATTCCTATGAAAAATGAACATATTTTAATCACATAAAGGGTGAATGTTCTGGTTAAAAAAACTGATTTTTCATCAATAATACAACTCATTACAACGATAATGCAAATTACAAGGGGGAAGTGGATCCTAACCTGTCTAGAAATGTAAATTAAGTAGTTGTTCATAATAAAAAATATTCATTTTGCCAAGTAAAATTGGAGATTTCACAAACAATGGTGATGAAATATTTCTTTTTAACCAAGTAATTTTTTTACCCTCAGATTTTTCCTGTTCAGGATCATCATCTGGTATTTTGTCATCACTGTCTTTTTCAAGGGACTGGTCTTCAAACTCTTCTCCAGTTTTTTCAGCATCTTTGGCGTTAATATCTTCAGTCTCGTTCTTGTCCTTTTCCGTTTCTTCTGAGCTTTTAACAATATCAATGTCTCCCTTTTTGGCTCTTATGGATTCCAAAATTTCTTCTATAACAAAAATGAGAAAAAAAGGTGTTGCTACATAGACCAAATACAAAAGTCCTGCTAATGTCACTCATGTTTCAGTACAAATCATTAAAGTTTAATATGTTAAAAGCATTAGAACTATGGAATAAGGATTAACAATAGAATCTGGATGTTTAGAGAACTAAACCGATTTGGCTATTTTCACTTCAAGAAAATACATGCTAATCATAGGTTCTTGTGTCTTTTTTGTCTTTTTTTTTTTTTTTTTTTAGAAAAATCAATCTGTCTTTTGAAATTGACACTTGTTATAGAATACGGTCACGTCCACTGCCATATGGGCTGCATGGCACAGAGGTCAAAACCTAGAGTGTGGTGTAGTGCAGATCTGACATGAATAAACTGCGTGGCCCAGGGCAAGCCATTTATCTTCAGCCCTCAACTACAAAATGAGAAAAGTCCCATAAACTATTCTCAAAGTCACCAATTCCCTAAGAGCTTGAATACTCTCTGAGCTTGGGCAGAACAATACTTTGGCTATGGTGCGCACCACAGGGCAGCATCAGCATGGATTCCCGGATATTAGTGATATCCTCTGGCTGATGAGCCAAAGTTATCATTTTTTTATTTTGTTGTTCAAATTATTTCAGCTTTGACAATTGGTACTTTTCCAGGTGAGTCCCATGTCCTTTAAACATACCTCATTCATTCACTCATTTGTTCATGAATTCATTCATTCAGTACTTCCTTACTTTCCAGCACTACAAATGCTCCTGATTTACCTTGTATCTTCCCGGCCCCAGTCCTAAAATCCACCATCCCTCTAAAGAGCCTTAGTTCTTCTTTTATTGGAGAATGGTACTTAGAAGCCCTGATCTGGGCTCTAGGATAATTGTTACTGCTGGATTGTCTGGTCATTGCTTCTACACTCAGCCCACATGGCTTTAAAAAAAAAAAAAAAGGTCTGTGTGTACACTATCTCTTATAGATACACCTGTTCCTATCTGCATGTGTGTGGGGCGGGCAAGCAGCAATACAAGCGTGAGTGTGAGAGGGGGCTAACAGTGCCCACTTGCTTATTTTGTAATTTTCTCCAAGGATAAACCTATTCTCATTATCTATAATAAATCTATTTATTTGTTCAATCCTAGTATCCATGTTAAAGTAGTTTCAGAACTGCTATGAGAAAAAAATTTTCCAGTAAGAGAGAGCAAGTGAAGATAAGAGCGGTAGACGGGTGTTTTCATGGGGAAATCTTCTATCTGAATGTTTAATTCATTGCCTTACAAAGTTGTTGAGGGGATTAAAGGCTTGTGAAACATCTAATTGAAAACCTGGCCCTAGTAGGTATTAAAAAATGTTAATTTCCCTTTTTCCTCCCCATCAATTTTCAATTCTTATAAATCCCTCCTCCTCTGGTACCTGGTTGGTTGCACGTTAGCAAAACAAAACAGAGAAAGAAAAGAATGCTATTTTGTCGAAGTCTCACCATTAAATCAAAGGTGCAGTTTACTTTATTTAAATGAATTCCACATTGTTTTAAGAGGGAAACTGCAGATTGCAAAGAAGTCTCACAACACACAATTTTGGCACCTGACTTTTTAATATATGTGGTCTAACACATAAAGCTCTCTTTGCTGTCCTGATTACTATAAAAGTTTAACCAGTTTTTAAAAGTATGTTATGTGCTTAGTCACAGTGAAAAATAATGTGATCATTGCAGGAAATTTGAAAAATGTTAAAAGGAAACCAACTATATAATCCTATTGTGTTAACTGGAGTTTTCTTCTTTATTTGAGGTAAAATTTATACATAACATTATCAGGTATACAACACAATGATTTGGTATTTGTTTATATTGCAAAATGATCACCACAGTAAATCTAGTTAATATCTATCACTATACATAATAACAAAATATTTTTTCCTTGTGATTAGAACTTTTAGGATCTACTCTCATGGCAACTTTCAAATATGCAATACAGAATTATTAACCATATCTACCATGCTGTGTGTTTTATAAAAGCTGGTCTATTTATACAATTGGTTATTAAAGGAAGAAAATCTAAGTACCTCAATGAGCAAGGAGTGTTTGTGCATATTACCTTACATAATTTACCAATGTACAGTGTTCGATCACATGATAATCTATAATAGAATTAAACAATTCCTCCATATTGGACATTTTCAGTTTTTTACATTCTCCCAAATCAGACTGCTAAACATTCTGATTTTCCATTCTTATTTTGATTTTATTCTTTATTTAACTAAGATGACACTATTTATAAATATTCTACACATATAAGCTCACTATAGAGAAAAACTAAGCATACTTGATAAAAATATAGTTCATCTGCTTTTTAGGGGACTAGACAAGGTTCTTTATCACTAAACAAACGGCTGAGGATGCAGGAGAGTAAAAAAGGATTTGTCAGTTTTAATGCCATTACTCACAAAAGGAAATTCAACGGGGAAGTAATGTGGCAAATTAATAAAATTTCCTATTATTAATCTATAGTATGCCAGGAAGAGAATCATTGCTCTCCCTAAAGAATTCAAACTGAAATTTATCTAATGAAAGAAATCACTTATTTTTCTAAACAGATCTAACAGGAAAATACAAATACGAGATATTCTGCCTGTTTCGGAACAAAGTATAATCTGCCTGTTTTGGAACAAAGTACTGTTATTTAACAGCATTTATATTGTAGTTTAACTATCACTCTTCCAAAACATGCATGAATTAAAGAGAACATTTTCTTTTATTTAAATTTTTTAAAAGACTTATTTATTTATGTATACAAGCTGGGGTGCAGGCAACTGATGCAAAGTATGTGAGAAAAGCTTGAATACAACTGAACTAAATGTATTTATTCAATATAAGCACTCTGTTTTTAAGCAAATGGAGAATGGGAAAAATTAATGATTGTATGTATAGTAGAAAATATACGTAGAAGAGCAGAACCAGGCAGTTAAAGTATAATTCAAAACTCTATCTAATTATTTTATCTAAGTTAAGACTAAAAAATACAATCAGAAAACATAACATGCACAGAGCATATCTGCCATTTTTTTAAAGTGGCATTAATGGTTTTCTCTAGAAAAAGGAACACGAAACTAAGGTTGATGAAGGAGATTCACTTTTCAATGTATTCAATTTTGTACTATTTTAAATTCTAAAGACCATACACATTTATTATCTTTTTTTTTAATTTGTTTTATTTATGCATACAAGAGATGGGGTGGAGGCCAGAGGTATGGGGGGGGCGTGTTTGTGAGAGGATTCACCAAAGACAGAGCAGGGAGGAGAACAGGAAGATTGACTGAAGTACACTGCTGAGGGGAGCAGCGGGCAGACCGGAGAGGTCTGCTGCGCCATGTGGGTCAGCTCCCTGGCCATGTGGGTCAGCTCCCTTGTGGGGGATCCTCAGTAGCATCATAGTACTGAGACTGAACCCCTTGTGCCACCAGGGAGGCCCCACATTTATTATCTTTTAAAAAGCAAAAAGTTGAGCAACAAAATTAGTAGAGTAGTACTGAACTATAACTCAAAGTATAAAATAAATATCCTTAACTCTGTGTGATTTAAGTGACTGAATAAATAACTGGAGACTAGATAATTATCTGGACTGAAAAATCCCAAACAACTTATGTAGATAACTGCCTCCCCTGCCAAGGACAGTGGAGTGTGACTCCTTAGCCCCTAAATGTGGGCTGAGCATAGTGACTTTCTTCCAAAAACACAGTATGAGTGGGAGGAGTAGTTTTACAGGGGAAAAGACTGACAAACACTACCTCAACTTCATGATCAAGGATAACATCAGGGCCTCCCTAGAGGCACACCAGGTTAAGTCGCAGCACTATGAAGTTATCCAGAGCCACTGGAGCACGAGTTCGATCCCCAGCCAGGAAACTGACCCACATGGCACAGCAGACCTCTCCTGCCTTGCCCGCTGCTCCCCTCAGCAGTGTATTTCAGTCAATCTGCCTGTTCTGCTCCCCGCTCTGTCTCTGGTGAATCCACTCACACACACCCCCACACCTCTGGCCTATACCCCAGCTCTTACATGCATAAATAAATAAATCTTTAAATAAAAAAAAAAAAGACAGAATGGCTAAGAAACTGACCATCCTGAGGAACCTAAAGAGACATAAGAATCAGGTCAGGAACATGACACAGAGAAAGGAAGTTAAAAACTAAGGAAATCCAAGTTAACGCCAATGTATCAGTATTGGTTCATTAGTTATGACAACTGTACCACACTAATCTAAGATATTAAAAATGGGGAAAAAATGATACAGGAAATATGGAATTTGTGTACTATGTTGGCAACTTTTCTGTAATTCTAAAATAAAATATTTTGTTTTTAAAAAGCAAACAGTAAGTTTTTAAAGAATTTTATTTCTTATAATAAAAAGCAGGACTCAAATGAACTATGGTGGGGGTTTATTTAGTCCTGTGGAGGCGTGCCTGGTGTGGCAACATATATCTGAACAGGTGTCAACCTGTAACTCCAAAAACATATGCAGTAAAACAATATTACCTCAATTAAAAAAAAGGGGGGGGTAGGACACGCCCTAGTGGGTGTGATAAGATACTTGATTTAGGCAAGCAATAAGTAATAGCCAAGACACTAAAATGCATAGCATTCCTAATTTATGAACGGATGAACAAGGTTTTCTTAGGAAAATGAAACAGAGAGAATTAAAGTAAAATATACATACTTCAAAAGTTTAATGTTTTCAATTTTTGTAGTCATTTTAATGTTGAAAGTTTATCTCAAATTTAACATAAAGTAAAATGAAAAAATTTCACTCTCACCATTAGCTGCCGCCAGAAAGGATTTGTTGCTGCCCCGAGCCTTATTGGTCAGGTCTTCAGTTATATCCATGTGCCTGTGGATTTCTTCACGCATTTCCTCAAGAATTTTGCACAGTTCTGCTTCCCAATAATCTTTGTCTAAACAGTCAATTAATTCTGCAAGTTGGACCTTTGTGCTGTAGTACCAAATTTTCTTTTCATTTTCGTTTTCTGTATCTTCTTCTCTGTTTAAAAAAAGTACAGAAACACTAAGTTAGATATGATGGCACTTATCTGACAATTTCATCTATCCAGTGAAGCTAAAATAGGTAACACACCAAGTTTGTGCACTAAAGCTTAATATTTGCTCGCAAAAGATCTCCTCAAAATCTCATTCAAACTTAAGTTACTTTTCATTTATTTGAGCAACTTCTATTATTTTGATTTTCTAGCCCGCAATAGCTTGGGAGTAGTGGTAGAGAAAGAGAAATCAGAAAACAGCCACGAAGAAGAATATCTAAAAATATGATATACGGGCCTCCCTGGTGGCGCAGCGGTTAAGTGCTGCGCTGTGGAGCTGTCGGCAGCGGCGATGCGAGTTCGACACCCAGCCAGGGAGAATCCCACATGGCGTGGCAGACCTCTCCTGCCTTGCCCGCTGCTCCCTTCAGCAGTGTATTTCTGATCTGCCTGTTCTGCTACCCGCTCTGTCTCTGGTGAACCCTCTCGCCGCCCCACGCCTCTGGCCTGTACCCCAGCTTGTATGTATAAATAAAAAATAAAAAAATAAAAATAAAAAAAAAGAAAAATAAAAATATGATATACAGAGGACCTCAAAATTCAGAGGGTGTGGGGCCTCCCCGGTGGCGCAGGGGTTAAAGGCTCATTGCTAACAAGCGCATTGCTATCCAGCCTCTGCAGCACCACGGAGCTTCCCACATGGCGCAGCAGACCTCTCCTGCCTCGCTCCCTGCTTCCCTCAGCAGTGTATTTCAGTAGATCCGCTTGTTCTGCTCCCCACTCTGTCTCTGGGGAATCCTCTAACACACACCCCACCCGGCACCTCTAACCTACATGCCAGTTCTTATTAAAAAAAATTCAGAAGGTGTGGGTACTTGGTGGAGGACAGTTTTGGTTAACTTCAAATGACTGCAAGATGATCAGTGTAACAATGTGACGGGCCGAATTTTAACTAGAATATTTAAACTGTATTCATAACATGGTAGGCAGAGGGCAGATTTACATTATATTAATGGTTTATAAATATGCCCATCAAAATAGTGTAAATGCACTGCTAAATCTGGCCCTTGCAGGAGTCATCTCGATATGCAATAATGTCTTATCTCTCTTCTTTTCTATGGACAATCAAAGCTCAAATCGGAAAGCAGAGAAGCAACTTCCTTTCCTGTTTGAATTTCTCCAAAGTTCCCATTAACTTGAGGTAGAAGTGGAGACTTCATCTAAAAACACAGGCAACTTAATGACTAGGACAACTTAGAGACACACAACTGATTCTACATTTCTCGCTCAAAAAGGATTTCGCAGTGTGTTGAGGCATCCGATGAGGCAGTATAACTTTCCTGTGTACTCCAAGGCAAACTCATGGAGCTGAGAGAACTGAACTTTAAGATGGGTTGAAATGGCTTCAGTCACTTAAGAGACATGCAATTGAGGACAAGAAACCACCTCTCTGAACCTGAGCTCTTTTTCCTAATTGAGACATAACTGACATGTAACATAGTGTTAGTTCCAGGGTTCAACACTTTTATTTATCTCACTGTTAAGTGGGAATAACAGTACCTGTCTTCAGAGCACTGTAAAGAATTAAAGGTATTATAATAAAGCATCTACGATACCACCTGGGCACATCATTAGTAATCAATAAATACATGATTATTACTATTTAGCTAGTACTTTTAAAAACCAGCAGAATTCCAGGAATGAATCATTCAATAATTCTGAAAAGATAAATTGTGAATAAAAGCAAAAAAAGTATAAAACATTTTATTATTTTTTTAAAGATTTACTTATTTACGCATACAAGCTGAGGCACAGGCCAGAGGTGTGGGGTGGTGAGAGGGTTCATCAGAGACAGAGCGGGAAGCAGAACAGGCAGATCAACGGAAATACATTGCTGAGGGGAGCAGCGGGTGGGACAAGAGAGGTCTGCTGTGCCATGTGGGAATCTCCCTGGCCGGGCATCGAACTCGCGTCACCGCTGCTGACAGCTCCACAGCATAGCGCTTAACCGCTGCGCCACCAGGGAGGCCCTATCAAAAATTTTAAAGAAAAAATTTAAGGGCTTTGATCTTTCAAATCAACATCTGCCAACAAGAGCTAAGTATATCTCTCTGTTAGAAGTTGTTTTTTTTTAACGATTTATTTATTTAGGCATACAAGCTGGGGTGTAGGCCAGAGGTGTGGGGTGGTAAGAGGGAAGATTCACCAGAAACAGAATGGGGAGTAGAATAGGCAGATAGACTGAAATCCACTGCTGAGGGGCACAGCAGGCGAGGCAGGAGAGGTCTGCTGTGCCATGTGGGAATCTCCCTGGCTGGTTATCGAACTTGTGCTGTAGTGGCTCTGGATAGCTTCATAGTGTTGCGCTTAACACTTTGTGTTGCGGCTATTTTCTGTGCCACTGCATGAATGGTATAAGCATTCAATAAAACACACACAGCTCCTGAACTACTGGATATATTTTAATGAAATTTTAAATGCATAGAGATTAAAGCTTCTCGACTGAGTACGATCAAAGAAATAGCTCCTAATAGTTTCAAATAAATCCACTGTGGCGTGAAAAACCGGAGACTAGATGAACACGTGAAGACGTGAAGATGTGAACGGAGCAAAAAGTGTTAACCCACTGCGCCACCAGGGAGGCCCTCTGTTAGAAGTTTTTTACAAAAATTTCCAAAATCATTTTTTAAATCTACTCTAGATTTCACTCTCTAATGGATATTTTTACTGACTTCTTATGACCAAGTGATGACAAAGACTTGTTTTTGTTTGCACTGTTTAAAATATCAATCCACTAATCAATAAGCTTTACCATATCAGATATCAAAAATCAATTAACAATATCAAATCAGAAAGTACTTACTGAGCTTTAATTGAACTTAACAGTTACAGGACTGCCTGATTATTTTCTAAAATACCAATCTTAAGGATTCTCCTGTTATCAAGATGTTGAAAGACAGCTTTGTTTTTTCCCCTTTACCCAGAAATATGTGCAAATTTCAATGGAACAAGAAATATAGTCTACATCACATCTGTGGTTTTTTTTTTTTTTGATGAAAAACAATTTAAAAGGGTAAGATTTCAACATGAAATGAGATGTTATGGAATAAATTCAAATAAATTCAATTAAAAGGACAATCTGTCTTTTTTGCAAGCAAGACTCTTGAAGGGTTCCCAAACAGCTGACTTAGTCCATACTGGCACCTGCAGAATGTCCACCTTAACAAACTCTTCATTTTAATTTTAATCTTACTGGAGAAGTCACTACTTCATGTGGCAGTCTGTTCTATACTGGAATTGCTTCTTGAGAAATAGTTTGTTGACACCACGATTTCAAATTTCTGGCTTCCAGAACTGTGAGAGAATACATTCCTGTTGTTTTCATTTATGGCAATTTGTTATGGCAGCCCTAGGAAATGAACACAGATTTTGGTACCAAGAAATGGAGTGCTGCTATAACAAATACCTAAAAATGCAGAGTGGCTTTGGAGCTAGGTGATTGGAAATGCTGTAAGAGGGCCTCCCCGGTGGCGCAGCGGTTAAACGCTGCACTGTGGAGCTGTCGGCAGTGGCGACGCGAGTTCGACGCCCGGCCAGGGAGAATCCCACATGGCGAGGCAGACCTCTCCTGCCTTGCCCGCTGCTCCCCTCAGCAGTGTATTTCTGATCTGCCTGTTCTGCTCCCCGCTCTGTCTCTGGTGAACCCTCTCGCTTTCCACACCTCTGGCCTGTACCCCAGCTTGTATGTATAAATAAAAAAAATAAATCTTTAAAAAAAAATAATAATAATAAATGCTGTAAGAATTCTGAGGCACCTGATAGAAAAAGCCTTAGACTGCCTTGAAAAGACAGAGATTGGAAGTACTTGTGTCAAAAAGCTATTATGAGGAATGAATGAATTAAAACATGTAAAGTGCTTAATAAACGGCCAGCACCTAGTGGGTGCAATATGCAAAGTTGCTATTACTTTTTTCTTATGAAGTATGTGATAGCTACCTTAAAACAAATAGTTACATTTGGGATGGGTATTAAAAAAAACAAAGTGGGGCCTCCCTAGCGGCCCAGGGGTTAAAGTCTCAGCGCTATCAAGCTATCACCAGTCACCGCAACACGAGTTCGATCCCCAGGCAGGGAGCTAACCCACATGGCACAGCAGACCTCTCCTGGTCTCGCCCACTGCTCCCCTCAGCAGTGTGTTTCAGTAGATCTGCCTGTTCTGCTCCCTACTCTGTGTCTGGTGAATCCTCTCACTCCCCGCACCTCTGGCCTACACCCCAGTTCTTGTATGCATAAATAAATAAAAATAAATCTTAAAAAAAAAAAAAGCAAAGTGTTTCAGTATGCAAGATGGAGAACAGTTTTGGGGAAAAATGCCTTTGGGAAATAGTATACATAGGCTGAGACTTAAAGGATAAATCAGACAAAAGATCTTTAGGTGTTCTAGTTTGCCTTTTATTTTGCTTTGGGTAGTGGGAAGCATTAAACAAATTTTGAAATCTTCCTTTAAAACTATGAACTTTCTGTTAACAAATGGAAGTAACTTGAGAGATTTTTCAACTGGGGGTGGGGAGGTGGGGCAAAAGAAACCTGATCAGAATTGCTATTTTAAAAATGATTCAGATGTAGAACAGAGACTAAAACTGGGGAATGAGAAATTATGTTCAGATCAATTTGGAGGTTGCTAAACTAGTCTAATGGAGATGATGTGCGCTTGTGTCAAGGGAGGGACAGTGAGAATGGACAGAAAAGGACTTATTATTTCATCAGTAGTTAAAAGGTATAACATACAACACAGGATAAAAGGCTATTCCAGGTCTCAAATTGAGCATCAGGTAGAACAGTGATCCCATTTGCCAAGATAGAACACAAGGTAGAGGCCAGGTAACAGGGGAAATGATGAATGTAGTTCCAGAAATGCTGTTGCTGAAGGAGCTTGTTAAGTGGACTGCTGGACACATAGATTGAACAAAGTCAGAGGTTTACAAGACGCAGGTTTCCCAGCAAGCATGTAGGTAGCATCTAGGTAGAATGGGGAGGTGAGGCTAAAAGGTCAATCTAGTTCATTTGGAAAATGAAAATTACATATAGTTTTTAAGTGGTGTGTTCAAAGTAACTTTATTCAGAATGGAGGGTAACAACTAATTTGGCAATTCCTATTTTAGCAAATTTCCCAATCTCAGAGCAAAGAATTGACAGGATGGATTAAAAACAGTATTTTAAGAAAGACTGGCCCACTCTTACACTGAATTAAAATTGGCTCCTAACCTATATAATGTTACAAACTAATGTTCTTACAATAAGAACATTTTAAAGAAGAAAAAATAGTGCTCTCTAGGCTGCCTGGTGCATCAGCCCGTTCCTCAGGTAGACTGTAAGCTCACGGATAAAAACATTTCTCCTATTACATGTTACACCAATCTACACAGTGCTTTTAAAAAAGAATCAAACAAAAGCAATCATGGAAAAACACTGCCCCAGACTGTTTCAGGCATGCCCTGGGTGGGCAACAGGTCCACTGACTGGTCATTTTAAGCAACTGGGTTTCCAGGAACCACACAGACCAAATCTCCACATGGTGCCAAGTGAGCGATCACATGGCTTTAAAACTTTTACGCAAGTCCAAATATAATAGACCACAAGGGGGCGCTTAAACGGAAACCGTTTTGATCAAAGATGCAAAATCTTTCAGATTTAGTCAAGCTATTGTCAAAGAACATTTACTTATCACTGACAAATGCGATTTAAAATTTTGTAATCGGCTCTACACAGAAAATAATCAAAGTGTCACAGCATGAAAAAAAAAGATTTGTTTTGGCTGAAATGCTCATTAACTTTTGTGTACTTTATATTATGCATTAAGAAAGACTACCTGAAGAACTACAGTTAAAGACTTTAAAGCAAATAAACTTAAGTAGTCTTACTAGCAAACAGATCTTACATAAAGAATTTGGCCCTCCACCAGGTGAGGACACAGGCAGAACTCTGCAATCTGGAGGAGAGCCACCCCCAACCAGCCCAACCACGCTGCTGATTCCAGCCTCTAGAGCAGAAGACCGGACCCAGGAAGCCAAGTGAAGCAAAGGTCTGCTCATTCCCTGAAATAATCTTCATTCTAGTATACAGCTGGCATGGAGGACACAACATCAAATGATATGAAGATAAGATAATAAAACTCCCCTTCTGGAAATTACATGTGTATCATCATTTGAACTCTTTTGACCACTATTAAAATCATTAGACCAAAAAAATTTCTTTCTTATTATAATTGTCCGACCTAGAAAAGTAGATCATTTAATTTCATCAACAATGCATGAAAAATCCATCCACAGCTGCTTCAAGGCTAACTTAAGTCATTTGACACATGCAATTTCAAAGGTCTGCACTTATTTAACTATATGCAAAGGGCTTCTCCCCTGCGTGCCTGAGTATTGTTTTATATATTGATAATGATTTATTAGGAAGCAGAATTTTTTTGAAACACTACTACTTCACATTTTCTTGAAATCCCTTTACCTCAGATTTTATTTTTAAAACTTTTATTGATGTACCACTGGTTTATATCATTGTTGGTATTTTACCTCAGATTCTAAAAGATCTCAGAAATATCCAGTACAGTTAGAGCAAAATCCAGTGCATTTTCTTCCTCCCATCCCAATTATAAGCTTTGATTACAACAGCTAAAACAATGGAAGGTGCAGACTTCTCCAGATAATGACTAGGAACTAGACTACATAGCAAAATTAGTTATTGAAAATATTATACAAATCGGCTCTGAGGGGCCTCCCTGGTGGTGCAACAGGTTAAGTCGCAGCACTATGAAGCTATCTGCAGCCACCGCAGCACGAGTTCGATACCCGGCCAGGGAGCTTCCCACATGGCGCAGCAGACCTCTCCTGTCTCGCCCGCTGCTCCCATCAGCAGTGTATTTCAGTCAATCTGCTTGTTTTGCTCCCCACTCTGTCTCTGGTGAATCCTCTCACACACACCCCCACACCTCTGGCCTACACCCAGCTTGTATGCATAAATAAATAAATCTTTAAAAAAAAAATAGGCTCTGAAAAAAAAAATTCAGGTTCCATTTCCTAAGAAGAGTTTTGGGTTGGTCCAAGGTCAAGTTATATAACCTCCCTGAGCTTCACTCTCTTCATCTAGAAAATGCAAATAAAAATAGTTCTTACACTATTGAGTTGTACAGATTGATGGAAAAAAAAAACAACCAAAAATGTTTAGGACATTGGGAGGCACGTATTAATTAACTGATAAATGCTGCTGTTGGCTACTGTTATTACTAACTCATCCATCACCACTACTTTTACCTACAGGTCCCTATAGCCAAGACCCAGAAGACTGATCACTGTGTAGGAAGCTTTTACAACGTGTCAGCATCTACCTAGTGGACAAAGCACCTATGGCCTCTCTCTGGCCCAAAAGAGCAGCAGCCAGGGGCGTGAGAGCTGGCGAGAGTGAACATGTGAAGGGTGAGGAAAGGCGACACGGGGAAGGGAAGCAGGAAAACACAGATGAGGAGCACAGAATAAATTTCACTTATTCCCTAATTTGTTCACAGCAATTCTGATGCCTCTGAGCCCTTTCTAGAAGGCATCTGAAACTGAGTGAGACTCCCAGACAGGCAGTACCATTGACTTTTCTCTAAAGATGAAATACAGTAAAATTCAAACCAAAACGTGGAGACAGTTATCTCACTGTTTGTAATGACCCTGCCAACAGTGTCCAGGCCACCATGTCCATAGCAAGATATTGAAAAGATGGCACAATAAACACCATAACCAGATAACTGAGAGGCGGTGGGCAAGAAAAAAGTTACAGGTTTTTTATATATAACTGATCCAAAACAAAGGACATAAAATATGCATTTTTTAAAGATTTATTTGTATTTATTTATGCATATAAGAACTGGGGTGTAGGCCAGAGGTACAGGGGGTGAGAGGATTCACCAGAGACAGAGTGGGGAGCAGAACAGGCGGATCTACTGAAATACACTGCTGAGGGGAGCAGCGGGCGAGGCAGGAGAGGTCTGCTGCGCCGTGGGAAGTTCCCTGGCCGGGGATTGAACTCAGGCTTGAACTCAGGTTTGCAGTGGCTGCCAATAGCTTCATAGTGCTGAGACTTAAGCCCGTGCACCACCAGGGATGCTCAACACAAAATATGCATTTTAAAACTTTATAAACTCTCTCTCTTATCACCTTCTGGATTAAGGTGATAAATCAAACCCATACATCTCACCTTGGTCCCTCCTGAAACCTGCTTAAAACTACACTAAAGAAATATTTTAAAAGACATAAACTCACAAAGACAAGGACAGTAGGAAAAACAAACAAAAAAAATCTGTAAGTAGAAAAGCAGATGTGTGTTTTTAATAGAGCCAAGAAAGCCCAATTGAAAAATCAAGAGGGTGAATTTGAGAACCAACAATCACGATGTTCAAAAAGCACTGAAAATGGGGAGGGGCGTATCGTCTACAGGAGAGAAGCAGCAGCTCCCCTGTCCATCTATCCTCTTCAAGCCACTAAAGGTTTACTCTCTAAAAAAGGTAAAATTGGGCCTCCCTGGTGGCGCAGCGGTTGAGCGCTGCGCTGTGGAGCTGTCGGCAGCAGCGATGCTAGTTCGACGCCCAGCGGGGGAGAATCCCACATGGTGCCGCAGACCTCTCCTGCCTCGCCCGCTGCTCCCCTCAGCAGTGTATTTCTGATCTACCTGTTCTGCTCCCCACTCTGTCTCTGGTGAACCCTCTCGCCGCCCCACGCCTCTGGCCTGTACCCCAGCTTGTATGTATAAATAAATAAATCTTTAAAAAATAATAAAATAAATAAAAAATAAAAAAGGTAAAATTAAGGTTCTCTACCCAGGAACACCGGGCTCAGGTGTGAATAAAGGCACTGTACAGAAAGCCAGGATGCTGTCTACACAGTCAACAAACCCTCACATACCCAAGCAGAGCACTGGAAAAAGCTTTGTTGGGTCAGTTCAACAGCTCAAGAGGAAGGCCCTAAAGAGAGTGACATCAGGAATTCCCAATAAAAGATGAAGAAAATCACCCAGTGGTTAAGCTCAACGTTGCTGAGACCTACCCACTTGCTCAGAGTTTCCAATCCGCTATAGTCCAGCTGTATAGTCCACAAAGTTAACCAGGAGCAGAAAATTAAAGATTATCAGACATCTGAGGATGAAAGAGACAGACCAAAACAAGTATCAGGAAGAAGCAACTTAGAAGAAAGAGATTATACAAAAAAGGAAGATTCTAAGACCAAAAGGGTATTTAGAAAATAAAAATATGCTAGAATAGAAAAACTAAATAACAGGACTGGAAGACCAAGATAAGGAAATCTTCTAGAAAAGGAAGAGGAAAAAGTTCTCAAGAGAAGTTCTCAGAACCAAAGGACTCAGCTGCCAGATCAAAAGTGTCCACCAAACAGCCAGTGGATGAAAACAGACCCACACAAGGACATGTCGCCACGAACTACAGAGCACTAGAGACAGACAGAAGAGTCTGCAGGTTTCCAGATAAGTCCCAACCAGTTGTTACAAAGAATCACAACTGAGTATGGCGTCAGGTTTCTCAACAGCAAATCAAGACCTCTGCTTACTTTGTACCATCTTTGTAAACTACAGGTGAGCCTGGCGGACAGCTCTCTGGGCTTGGCGTGGCGTGGCTATGCAGAGCTGACATCCCTGTTCCCCCTCCATGCCCAGCCCTCACATTCACCTCATCACATCAAAGATTTTCTGACTTGTTCTGATTCTGAGAGCTGGAAGAAGGCTTTGAGGCTCTCAGAAAATGAAAATCCCTCTGACCACATCTCTAAGGCTGGCCAAGTCCACACTACGACCGTGCCTGACACCCTGCCAGACGTCAACCCTCCGCTGCCTCTTTCCCACTGATCTGGCCTCAAGAGCCTCTCAGAAACCCTGTGGAGAGCAGACTGAGGCCTAACAGTCAGGCTGAGATTCTCAGGGCAGCCTGCGACCGGTCACGGCCAAACTGAGCTTCCCTAGGGCTGCCGGCTTCTTCTCGCGGCTCCTTTTATGTACAGACGCAGTAAAACCAAAAAGAGAAGCCAGAAAATCCTAATACCAAAGTTTGGGTGAAGGTTACCTTGAGGTCGACCACAGGGAATCTAACAGGGGAAGGGTTCACAGTAGCATCCTACCTCACACTGTCCTATTTCCTGCCCCAAGTAGTCATATAATGGTGTGTGTCTTGCTTTTTATACACACTCTTCTGTCAGAACTGTTAAGACTGTGTTAATGCACATATTCGGAGAGTCAGAAATTCTTTCAACAACTCATCATGAAGTCACAAAGGTTTGCATCACCTCAGAAGCAGAGGTCTGCCCCGCCAGCTACACGGACCACAGTTACTTACATGATGAGCCTTCGGTTTAAGAACCAGTATTTCCTCCGACTCCTGTCATATCCGATAGGTTCGTGTCGAATGTAGGGTTTGTTTTTTTGGATTTCAGCAACGCAGTCAGTCACACCAGGCACCTTGTGTGCTACGCAGACTTCACACTGCCACTCATCCTCCGGCACCTCCTCCAGAGGCGGCTTCACACACTCCAAATGGTACACTGCCGAGCACGTCTCACAGCAGAGCAAATCCCCCAGTTTGTGGCAAACCCTACAGTGGTCGTCGTACTGGATCACACCCTCAGACATCAGCTCCTCGCGAGCAATATTTGTGGTGAGAAACTGATCGACTAAGAACTGCAGGACTTTGATTTTGTTCTCCACGGGTCCGTAAGGGTAGTCCTCCGCCTCCTGGTACGGAAGCACGTGATGGTACTCCTTGTCACTCTCGCAGTACACCCGCAGCACCTCCGGCCACGTCATGCCGTCGATGAAATACAGTGTGGAGTTGACGCTATCTTTCAGATCAGCAGGCCCAAAGGTAGTATTGGAAGTGTCTTCTTCACGCAAAACTGCTTTCAAAAGTACAACGTGCATCTCTGCCATAAGCGTGCACTGCTCCTGACTCACCAGAGCGGCACAGAAGTCCTCAAAGCGAAAAGGAGATAACCTCAAAACAGTGCCAAAGTTCCGAAGTACCTCATAAATGGCAATGACATTCATTATATGCTCATTAGGCACCATTAAATCCTCAGAGGACTTGGGAAACTCAAGGGGTGGGATGTCTTTCTCTTCCAATATTGGAGAACGAGGCCGATGTACTCTTGGTTTTCGTCTACCTGTAAGTAAAGAAATGATATAATTATAAATCAATATCCTACATCATTTATAAAAACTAGGGGTTCCGGGGGCCTCCCCGGTGGTGCAGTGGTTAAGCGCTGCGCTGTGGCGCTGTCGGCAGCGGCGACGCGAGTTCGACGCCCAGCCAGGGAGAATCCCACATGGTGGGGCAGACCTCTCCTGCCTCGCCCGCTGCTCCCCCTCAGCAGTGTATTTCTGATCTGCCTGTTCTGCTCCCCACTATGTCTCTGGTGAACCCTCTCGCCACCCCACGCCTCTGGCCTGTACCCCAGCTTGTATGTATAAATAAAAAATAAATCTTCAAAAAAAAAAAAAACTAGGGGTTCCCCAGTTTTTCCTATTTATACATATACCTCAAAAAATAAACAGGCATATTTCTATTATCTGGTGACTGTCAAGTTAAAATAATCTCCAAAAGCAGTAATTTAGCTATAATGTTTAAGTCTACAGAATATCTAAATTCAAATTCATCCCATTATATTTTAGACCAAAAGTAAAATTCTAAATTATAATCAGCTCTCAACTACCCAGAGGGGTTACCTAATGGTTACAGGTAACCGTGAGTGAAAGATTTGATAAGGACACAAATGAGAAAGAATCTCCATGTTAGAGAACAGGCACAAGAGATCTCACACTGTCAGCTACAGTGATCTCAACGACAGACAGGAAGTTGTCTGGTGCAGCACCCCTTCTCCTGTGCCAGAAGGACTTCCTGAGAGCTACAAAATGGGGAGTTCCACATGAAGCACAGATCAAGGTTGAGGCAGGAAGGAGGGAGGACAGAGGAGAGAGGAGGAGCAAAGGGTTCCAATGCTGGGTGGAAAAAAAGGGGTTCACCTAGGAAACAGACACAGGCCATACTTTTTAGCAGTCAGTTAAGCAAATTTAGACCTTTACTTCCTATGATGTACAAGAATATAGTGTGTATATAAATGTATCAACATACTGAGCATTTGAGAGCTTAGTTTGTAACAAGCACAGATACCACTTAATCCTCTGAACAAGTCTCCAAGGTACTGTACTAAACTCTGATGTACATATAAATTTGAAAGAAACAATTTTTTCCCTGAATTTCTGGGTTTGTATTATTACTATATTTTTCCAATGAGGTCTACAGAATGGAAAATGTATTTTTAAATATCAGAAATTTTAGTGAGATCATTAACATGAAATTCATTTTTGTGCAGCTAAGTTTTAGTAATCATGATTTGGGGCTGCTGGTGACCTCTTGACTCCCTCCCTTATTCCTGCCCCCTCCTTGCCTCTAGCTTACTCTCATTACCAGCAAACTAAAAGGGTATATGGCATGAGAGGAAAAAGTACATTAAAACAAGTATGAAAGGTCAAGATTTTTTAACGTACACAGTGCATCTCCAATATCCATTCACTAGAATACACATTTCCCAAGTAAAAATGTACCCCTTACTTTCTGTAGAAAAAGCTATGGGCTCACTCTGGGCCAGACACTGCTTGGTGAGCTGGAACAGTGAGAAAGAAGCCTGTTCCATCTTGGTGAACCTCACCAAAGTGACACTTGTCGACACAGATGCATGTTTCACAGATTCAATTAAATCACAGAAACACCACACTAGTAAGCATCACAGGGGTAATCCAGCCCATTTCACTGTCTTCTGGAAATTATCTGGGACTCACCCATACAAGTACAAATGAGAGAAAGCAGAAAAGGAGTAAAAAGGAAGACTGAAGCAGGAGGCAGAAGAAATACAAGTGTGCAACTGAGAGAAAACGGCTTATAAGCACAGTACCTGTGTCTTCTCAGTTGCTATTGCAAAATGCTGTCAAAGAGAATCTAAGCACAAGGTTATGGAAGGAAAGGCTAGAAAATCAGCTTCAGGACCAAAATGCAGAGGTCTTGAAATATTAGCTTTAGGATTTTGTATAGTACTTTGTTCTGGCAGTGATGAGGGCTATTACAGATTTTCTGAGCAGGGCAGGGACATGAGTAGAATGATCCGGGGCACAGAAAAACTGGGGGACAGGAAAGAAGACTAATATATATATTTTTTTTTTTACCTTTTAATGTTTTCTAATATCTCATGCATATGTTTATAATAATATTTTAAAAGAAAAAATGGGGCAAATATCTATGGCATCAGCATACAGAACAGACGGAACAGGGAGAACCTACGGAGGCAGGGCATCTTCTGAAAGTATCAAAGAGCTAAAAACCTGGCTGTGAGCACAGAAAAAAGAAGGATAAATGTAACCTTATAAAGAAAAAAAATCAACTGGCGTGGAACATCCGTGGCACTCTGAGTTTTAACTGGTGCTGTTTCCTCCAACAGATCATTCTGACTCCCCCGAGCTCCTGACATCTTGCCGCTTCTTCGAACCATCTATTACTTTAAAATTTACCTTTTCATGGTATCTACTCCACATCCCCAACTGAACCCCCAACTTTTTCTTATGCCAAAGAGGAGAAAATTTGGCATGTTGCATTGACTGTAAGCATTTGCCCAGCATCATTCCCTTTAGAGAATTCCGTTGCCCCCGTCACGCGATCCTGATGGGGCCCCCAATCAAAGCAGCCCATCTCGGGCCTCCCTGGTGGCGCAGCGGTTGAGCGCTGAGCTGTGGAGCTATTGGCAGCCGCGATGCAAGTTCAAAGCCCGGCCAGGAGAATCCCACATGGCGCGGCAGACCTCTCCTGCCCCACCCGCTGCTCCCCTCAGCCGTGTATTTCTGATCTGCCTGTTCTGCTCCCCGCTGTCTCTGGTGAACCCTCTTGCCGCCCCACACTTCTGGCCTGTACCCCAGCTTGTATGTATAAATAAATAAATCTTAAAAAAAAAAAAAAAAAGCAGCCCATCTCCTGATCACCCGCATGGACACGACTCCAGGCAGGCTCGTGAGAGTTTGTGCCAGGGATCTTATATTCAGGTGCCAAGCAAGAGGTACTCTGAAGCTATTTCCACCCATGAAGGTGGCTGGTAAACTGTCCATGGCTAACCCACTGCTACCTCCCTCAAGAAAAGAAGGGAGCAGGATGGCAGACGTGAGAGATAAGCGACAGTCCTAATAATCTGAATCCTGGCACAGTCTGTCCTTTGAATTTCCTAAGCACGCAAGTCAAAACGATTCCCCTTTTGTTTAAGTGACATGTTGGTTTTCTGTCACTTGAAAATAAAAGAGTAGTGATTAAAAAAAAACAGCATCTCACACTGTACAGAGAAGGCTTTTTATAACAAGAAATACAACAAATGAGTCTTTAAAGACTATCAATGAGAGCAGTAATGTTGAAAAAACTGTCGGTAGTTGTCTAATTTAAAAGTATCAGCTTTCATACATTCTCAAAATTTTTGGATAACCAGCTGTATTATTCTAACTTTTAACATTTCATTTAGCGCACATGAAGCTGTAGTCTGTCAGTTTTCTCTTGGTATTAGAGATTAAAGGAAGACAGGCAAAAAAAGGTCTTTAAATTCTACATTCTGTGTTGTCTAGCTGGAAGCCACAAAGTAGCTTCTGTTCAATCTGATGTTATGGATGCACAAAACAATGTGAGCACTTCTGAAAATTAACATAAATGCTGGTCAATTCACTATGAAGCAATATTGAGCATATAAAATTATTCAATTTTTTAGAAAGCAATTTGGCAAAGATCTGGCTATCTCTTTGAGCCAGGAAGTCTCCTTCCCAGAATTTATCCTATGGATATAGGCACACATGCATTAAGTACAAAAATATTTAATGCAATATAGTTCATAAAAACTATTACTTTTTTTGTGTGTGCTGTTTTTGTCTTTCCCAACCTAAAAAGAACATCAATAGTGAAATGAATTATGATACATTACACAATGTAATCAAATCTAGCAGTTAAACATAAAGTAAAATTCACATTTGCTAAGATGAGAAGATTTAAGATGCATTACTGAGTGAGGAAAAGCCAGTTAAAGAACAATGAATAGACTGTTATTTGAATAAAGCAATTAGAAACCCAAAAAAGAAAAAGAAAAAGGTATGGTGATTAAAGTATAGATGTCTAAATCATCTAAGAATCATTTTTTAAAATTGAAGCAACAATGTTCAATTACAACATTATATAAGTTTCAGGTGTGCATATTAAGAGGCATTTTTTTCTTTTCTTTTTTTTTTTAATTTTTTTTTTAAAAGACATTTTTCTTTTTTTTTTTTTATTTTTTATTTTACATAGAAGCTGGGGTACAGGCCAGAGGCATGGGGCGGCGAGAGGGTTCACCAGAGACAGAGCAGGTAGCAGAACAGGCAGATCAGAAATACACTGCTGAGGGGAGCAGCAGGCAAGGCAGGAGAGGTCTGCCGTGCCATGTGGGATTCTCCCTGGCCGGGTGTCGAACTCACGTCGCCGCTGCCGACAGCTCCACAGCGCAGCGCTTAACCGCTGCGCCACCGGGGAGGCCCAAGAGGCATTTTTTTCTAAGTAGTTGCTCCTAGGGAGAAAAACTGAGGTAGAAGACTAACTTTTTACCTTTTTACTTTTTTTAATTTCACATGCACATATCCTTATTACAATACTTTAAAAGAAAAAAATGGGGTAGGTTTCTATGAAACCAAAAAATATTAATAGTCAAATCTGTAAATCACTAATGACTACTAATGGCCTTATATGAATATAAATATAAAGTCACTCTGCCAAATTCCAAAATTCAGGTTTACAGAATTGAGCATAGATTACAATGTATTAAGAGAAAACTCATAACACTCAAGTTCCTCAGCTGTCAATCATTAATATTAGCAAGTCATTTCTACTGCTCACAGAAATGTATTTATAACATGCCACTAAGTACTACACTTACCATTTTCAAGACCGATCTAGGGCCTCCCTGGTGGCGCAACGGGTTATGCACAGCACTATGAAGCTATCCAGAGCCACTGCACGAGTTCAATACCCAGCCAAGGAGATTCCCACATGGTGCAGCAGACCTCTCTTGCCTGCCCGCTGCTCCCCTCAGTAGTGTACTTTAGTCGATCTGCCTGTTCTGCTCCCCTCTCTGTCTCTGGGGAATCCTCTCACCATCCCACACCTCTGGCCTATACCACAGCTTGTATGCATAAATTAAAGAAAAAAAAGACTGATCTAATTACCTAGTAGGTAAGTTATAGAAATTTCTTGTATTAAATTTTAAAAGAAGGATTAACATCAACCTCACTATCAGTGAAAAGCAAAGTAAACCTGCAATGAGATACTGTTTTATATTAATCAATAGACGCAGGTTTATAAGTTCAACCAACCATATTGGGAGAGTACAGAACAAAGGAAACACCAGTGTATCACCAATGGGACTGCAAACTGGTACCACCAACTGGGAGAGCAATGTAGCAGCACAGTCAGGTTACGGCTGTGCACAGAACCCTGCAATCAGCTTACAAACTTTCTGCCCAGACCCAAAAGAATATATTTTACATCTCAATCCAGTATACATATAACCTCCCTACCACCCCCCCCCAAAATTGTACAAAACACAATTCTTATTATATATGTCTTATACTAACATCTTCCCATCTATCCTATTCTAACGCCTTCTATTTCTGCTTTTAAAACTAGCTCAGGGGCCTCCCCGGTGGCGCAGCGGTTAAGCGCTGCACTGTGGAGCTGTCGGCAGCGGCGACGCAAGTTCAATGCCCGGCCGGGGAGAGTCCCACATTGGGCGGCAGACCTCTCCTGCCTCGCCCGCTGCTCCCCTCAGCGGTGTATTTCTGATCTGCCTGTTCTGCTCCCCGCTCTGGCTCTGGTGAACCCTCTCACCGCCCCATGCCTCTGGCCTGTACCCCAGCTTGTATGTATAAATAAAAAAATAAATCTTAAAAAAATAAAATAAAATAAAAATAAAACTAGCTCAGTTTGAAAAACACTTCTCCAGAGAAACTTCCCCTTGTTCATGTCAAATATTCAATATTACTTATAAAAACAGTCAAGCTGGAAACAAACAAAATGTCCACCAACAGAAAAATGGTTAAATTTTGGAAAATTTATTTGATAGAATTCTACAGAGCAATCTTGAGTACGTATGTTAGTAGGGCTCAATCTCAAAAATGGAAACAAACAAAAAACTGCTACAAAAGGATAAACAATTTGAAACTCGCAAAGCAGTTTTATCCTCTGCCTGTGAATGGAAGTGTGTATGAGCTAGTAGTCACCACCACTACCCAGCTGCTAAAGGGCAGGCAGATTCTGGCTGTGTTGTCTGTTACTGTGAACAGGGGCTAGCACATAGTACTAACAAACACGGAAGGAATTAGTAGTTCTGAAGTGCTTTGCCCATGCAATTAACACAAGAAAAAGATGGCTAATGTTATCTGCAGATGTTAAGAATGTCTTTTTATTCCTCACTATGTAACTAAATGAGGACTATCTGAGAAGTCCTGTACACTGGTTTGGTCAGCAGTAAAACCACCTAGAGAGACTATTCTAATTAAAACAGCTTCTGATTCAACAGACCTAGGATAGATTCTCAGGATTTGCATTTTTAACAATTCCCAGATGATGCAATTGTGCCAGTTTGACCACACTTTGAGGAGCACAGGCCTACAACTCCGAAAGATCCTAATTAATAAAAAACAAAAAACAAAACAAAAAAAAACAAAAAAAACAAAAAACACATCAGATGAAATTCACTAATGCCAAAAGTTGTCTTCAAATTTTACAACTCAAAATGTGATTGGTATCCTCTATAATACTTAAGAGAAATTCAGAATCTTAGATTTCACTCCAGGCCTAAGATCTGCAGTTTCTCAAAACCTTCATATACTCATCAAAGGGTGACAAGCTGCCTTGAATCAATCCTTTCTAAAGCCAGAAGCACAACAAAATGAAATGGCAAGTTGTTAAAAGCCAAATCTCAAAATGCAAGCCAAATTTAGCGAACGTCAGGTGAAATCAGTAATCTGTATTTTTACCATTCTCAAGATAATTCTCATGTGCAGTCAAGTTTGAAAACTTCTGCTTTACAAAACTGCCATACTCCCTTAAGAAGCAGAAAGTTAAGTTTTTGTGGAAAAGCAAGCAGAATCAGAAGGCATATTATTATAGACTAGGACCGATGTAAAAACAAGCTGAAGCCTAATCAAAGACATGAACAAGTCTACAAAAACAAAATGCTGGGCCTCCCTGATGGCGCAGCGGTTAAGCACCGCGCTGTAGAGCTGTCAGCGCGAGTTCGACGCCCAGCCGGGGAGATTCACACATGAGGCAAACCTCTCCTGCCTCGCCCGCTGCTCCCCTCAGCAGTGTATTTCCATTGATCTGCCTGTTCTGCTCCCCACTCTCTCCGGAGAACACTCTCGCCCCCCACGTTTCTGGCTATGGATGGAAAATGCTATGGATGGAAAGCAGTCCACAGGAATTAGAGGGGTGGGTGAATGGTGGAGAGAAGAGATCCAGAGAACAAGAGTCTGTCAATGAATTTCCATTAAAGTCTAGGTTAAGGGAGAGAATTTCTTGGCTAAATAACAAGGATTCTGACAGCTATTACCTTAACGGAAGAATTTTCCAGGTTACCATATGTAGATACTTCATTAAAATGATACAGCAATTGTTGAGGAAAACATTCCACTCTTTCATATTCCACAACGGAAGGGAGGATCTACAGGAATGGTCTCTTCCCGGAACTCTTTAGAAGATCTGGTCAATGGCACTCACCAAATGTTATCAGTTGCTCAGAGTCCTTTCCTGTGTGCCTGGGTTTTAAAAAATATGGACTGTGGGGGCTTCCCTGGTGGCGCAAGGGGTTAAGTCTCAGCACTATCCAGCTATCCACAGCTACTGTGGCACAGTTCCAGCCCAAGCCGGGGAGCTTCTCACATGGCACAGCAGACCTCTCCCGTCTCTCCCGCTGCTCCCCTCAGCAGTGTACTTCAGTCGATCCACCTGTTCTGCTCCCTGCTCTGTCTCTGGTGAATCCTCTCACCACCACCACCCCCACACACTGCTGGCCTACACCCCAGTTCTTGTATGCATAAATAAAATAAATTTTAAAAAAAAAGGGCACAAGCTGCATTTGTCTAGTTAATTTAAAATTTTCAACAACAACAACAACAGAAAACTTAGGTATACATTTTAAACAAGTATTGCCTTAAATCGAGGAAGCTGCAAGAAATCCTAGACCTGTCTGAAGACTCTCCTCAAATGCCACCTCATCTGTCCTCTCCTGACTCCGCGCGAGCAGCGATGAGCACCGCGCTTCGGACAGCCTGTTAAGCTCCCCATATCACAGAGCACGGACACTCAGACTGAGAGCAGTTACTCA
Organism: Scalopus aquaticus; assembly: GCA_004024925.1. NCBI lineage: Eukaryota > Metazoa > Chordata > Mammalia > Eulipotyphla > Talpidae > Scalopus > Scalopus aquaticus. The sequence goes on along the minus strand of PVIJ01002979.1, from coordinate 35,860 downwards.
TGTGCACCCCGTTCATTTGTTAACTTCTTCAGAGACCAGATCATGTCTTACCGTAGTAACTGAAAACCACTTGTTCATCTAACAAAAGGCGAAAGTAAAACCACTCGCAGAAGGTGGAAGTAAAACCACTCGCAGAAGGTGGAGGTCCACGAGTGAAGTCATGCCAAAACTAAAGCCCACGCATATTGCAGATCTTTCATTTTGGCCTGTTAATTTTTACTGTATCGATTCTAATAGAATATTATGAAATGTCTTCAGAATTCTAGACCGTGTAACTCTTTATGTATTAATTGTTTCTATTCTAGAGAGAAAGTGTAATTGTCCCTCTCTTTCTAATTAGTATCTGATAGAATCAGGACAACTCAGTATTGATACAAGGAGCAAGAGAAGCTATTTCCAAGAGAAGCTAACACTCTAGACCTAATGATTTTATCATTAGGTCTAAAATGATTTTATTTTCAATCTATCATTACACACACCTAAACCATGAATGGCACAACAAAACTAAGTCATCTATGAAGTACTTACTAATCATCTTTTAAAAATTATTAAACTGATTTGTCAAAAGTAATAAGAATTTTTCCTTTGAGCTGAAACAGTGTCTCAATCTAGTTTTAAGGTTACTACTCACAAGGTTTTGCTCTTCAAGTGAGTACATGCCATTTGTCTCCATCCCCTGTCTTTTCATGAGAGGTAGTAATAAGAAAAACAGCACCGAGCTGTCACAGAGGGTTTCCCACATGCCAGGAATTGTGCTAAGCATGTTCACAAGCATTACCTGCAGATCAAACCTGCTTCTTGGGCAGAAGACTTAGAAAAGAGTCCCCCGTGAGCTGAAGAGTCTGGGGGGAATTCTTGTTTTGTTATCATTTCACTAACAGTATTTTTATTTTTTTGGTCTCCTGATCTCTGTTTAAAAGTGTGTAAAGGGGCACTTAGAGCAATACATGAGTATACAAAGCCTGTAAGGTAAGTTTCTACCTTCAGAAACCAAAATAAGAAGTGTAGATTAAATTCAAAGCAAGCAGGAGGAGAAAAATAAAGAGCAAAACAAAAATCAATGAGATGGAAAAGAGAAAAACCATAGATCTCCCCCCGCCAAAAAAAAAAAAAAATCAATGAACTCCAAGGCTGCTTCTTTTAACAGATCAATTGAACCGTTAGCCTGTGGACAGACTCACCAAGTGAAAAAGAGAAGTTATAAATTTCAATAATAGGAATGACAGAGATGACTTTACCATAGTCTATAAATACTTAAAGGAAGTATTATGAGCAACTTTATATTCATAAATTGTATCTATATGAAAGAAACCAATTCCTTAAAAGACATGAATTAACCAAAGACTGCTCAAAAAGAATTTATATCTAGAATAGCCTTCAATGTACTAAAGCAGTAAATTCATATTTAAAAATCTTTCAACAAAGAGAACTTTAAGTCCAGATGACTTCACTGGAATGGTCTATCAAACTTCTAAGGAAGATTTAGTTACAAATTTACACAATCTGGGCCTCCCTGCTGCGGTGTGAGTTCAATATCCGGCCGGGGAGAATCCCACATGATGGGGCAGACCTCTCCTGCTTCGCCCGCTGCTCCCCTCAGCAGTTTATTTTGGTTGATCTGCCTGTTCTGCTCCCCACTCTGTCTCTGGTGAGCCCTCTCACCACCTCACACCTCTGGCCTGCACCCCAGCTTGTATGCAAAAATGTTTAAAAAAAAAACAAATATGCACAATCTGTTGCAGAGAACAGAAAAAGAGGCAACACTTTTCAACACATTTTGAGGCCAGTATTAGTAATCAAAATCAGATGAAGACATTACAAGGAAAGACTACTACAGGCCCATACTCATGAATACAGAAATAAAAACCCTCAAAATACACCATGTATGAAAACTCAGCAAGCTGTAAAAGGGAATATAAGTCACAATCAAGTAAAGTTCAACTCCTAGAATGCAAAACTTGTTCAATATTTAAAAAAAAAATCAATCAATATCAAGAGACTACAAAAGAAAACCCACATGAGCATCAACAGCTGCAGAGGAAGCACTTGACAAAATTCAACATCCATTCCTGATAATAACAACAACAAAACACTTCTCGGTGAAACCAGAAATAGAAGGGAACTTGAACATGAAAAATCTATACCTAGCGTCATACTTAATAGTGAAAGACCAGCTACAAAACAAAAGTGTTCATTCTCACTCCTCTTTTTAAATGTCATACCAGAAGTGTTAGCTAGTGAGGGGGTAGGGGGTGGGGGAAGGGTGGTAAAGGAAACCACACTGGAAAGGAATAAATAAAACCATCTCTATTTAACACTATTACCGATGTAGAAAATCTACCCAAAAAATTTACTAGAGTAATAGGTGAATTTAGCAAGATCACAAAGATCAATACACAAAATCAGATGTATTTCTATTCTAATGGTAAATTTAAATTTTATAACTGTAACTGTAAATTCAAAATTTTTAGAAATACCAATTATAATAGCATCAAAAATCATGAAATGACTAGGTATAAGTGTAACTATTTACAGAAGCAGAATGCTAAAAATAACAAGACACTGATGAAAGAGATCAAAGACCTAAGTTAGTGAGAGATAAAATGTATTCATAAACTGGAAGATTAATGTTGATGTCAGTTCTCTCCAGACAATCCCAATCAAAATCCCTGTAGGATATTTTATAGATATTTGATGAGCTAATTCAAAAATATAAATGGAAATGCACAGGAACTGGATAGCCAAAACAATTTTGAAAAAAGAAAATAAAGTTGGACAACTCATGCTACCATATTTCTGGAGTTAACCAAAAAGCTACAGTGATCAAGCTAGTAATCAAGTACTATCTATCCTGACTGCAGCAGAACAGAAAGCAAGATCTTTCTGTTTCTTCGCTGGATCAGAATAGAGTCCAGAAATAGACTCACGCAAATATGGTCAATTTCTATTTTGACAGAAATACAAAGGAAACACAATGGAGACAGAATTTCATTTCAACAACTATTACTAGAACAACTGGACATCCATATGCCACCCCACCCCCCAAAAAGAACCTCAACTCCTATCTTACACCCTATGCAAAATTAACTCAAAAGGAACCATAGGCCTATATATAAAACCCCAAAGTGTAACATTTCTAGAAGAAATCAAAGAAGAAAATCTTTGCGACCTTGAGTTAGTGAGGCCAAAGATCAGGGCAAACTATGACCTGTCAGTACTAAGTAACTGAAAATCTAACCAAAATATTATCTGGTGATGTGAAAATTCAAAATCCATTTCCATAAAGTTTTACTGAAATACACCGCTTCTTACTTGTTTCATCACTCACTCATTCATACTGTCTTAGTTTCTTTCATACTACAATGATGGAGTTTCAACAGGGCCCACAAAATCTGAGGTATTTAATATCTAGATGGCCATTTGCATAAAGTTTATCATGCCCTGGGTTAGGCAAAAAGCTCTTAGATAAACAACGAACACATCAAAGAGAAAAGTGATTCATTGGACATCATCAAAATTTAAAACTGCTCTGGGAAAGACACTGCTAAGAGAATGAAACATGAGCCACAAACTAGAATATATGCACATCACATCTTCAACAAAGCACTTATATTCAAAATATATAAAGAATTCTTACTACTTGATAATAAGAAAGCAATCAAATTAAAACATCCTCAGTTAAGTTTTTGGTATATTTCTATCAAAGATGATATATAAGTGGGAAATTTTTAAAAATTACACAACAAAAGATGCCCAGTACGAAGAGTAGGATAATGAAATTTAAACCATGCTCACGTGATTACTGTCTAGAGCTGCTTTCATGCTGTATTGGTAGAGTTGAGTATTTGCAACAGAGACAATCTAGCCCACAAAGCTTAAAATATTTGCTATCCAATACTTTCTTTTACATTTTGCCAAGTGAGATCATCTAGCCCACTTTACAGGCTAATAAACTGAGGCCTACAGAGGAATGACTTCTCTAAGGTCAAACTCAAGCTAAGCAGCAATAAAGAATTCCATTCCCACCTGGCCAGAAAACCCTCAAAACAGACATCTGACCCTCCTCACCCCCCACCTTGGGGGTTTGGGGAGCTAAACCCCAGGTACTTGTACTACAAGTATATTTACTAACAAATTGATGAGAGGAGCTTCGGTCTAAAACACATACAAAAATACCTGATAAAGGTCTGAGTAAACTTTGGTCGGTTCTAGAAAATGTTAATTTAAAAAACTCATAAGCCTGGGGGTGTCATATACAGCATGGTGACTAAGTCACCAACTATACTCTATTGTATATTCCAAAGATGCTGAGAGACTGTGTCCTAACTATTCTCACCAAAAGAAAAAAACTGTAACTACATGTGGTAGTAGATGTTAACTAAATTTGTTATAAACATAACAAATAAACATTGTTATAGATATAACAAATTTAGTTAACATCCATTATCTCATGTAGTGACAATGTGACTACCACAAAGTGGTAACATTTAGGTCATTTCTCTTTCTCTCTCTCTCTCTCTCTCTTTCTCATAAAATCATTATGTTGTATTCCTAAAAAGAATACATGTCAATTAATCATAAAATAAAACTTTTCTGAAGTCCATAAGCACAGATTAGGGAAGATTTAAAATCAAATAGGTACTGGGAGTATAATGAGGTTCAGCCTAAAAACCTAACTCAGCAGTCCGACTCCTAGGAACCTGCTTTGCAGAAACACCAGCCAGGGTGACTAAAACACATCTCTAGCACATTTAGGACAGCACTGTATGTAAAAGCAAAAGAGCTACAACTTCAATAGGGCTTGTTTTTTAAGGCAAATATATATTAACAGCAAATGCAATTATGCAGTAAGGAAGATTTTAAAAAGCCACTTTGCATCTTTACGTACTTGAGAACTGTAGGCATTTGAGTCTGGGATCTCTGACATAATCTCCACTGTTAGGTTTCCTCTAGGATGCAGGGAAGATTCACAACTCAAATATTTAGGCGATTACAGATAATGTATCTGGAAGACCGCATCTGACAAATTTACAGACAATGAGATATCTGGAAACATTTCACCTGGATAATTCGGCCCACAAAATTCATATATGTACTTGAAATTATAGTAATCCTGCTCTTAAAATTTTTATTATTATCTGCTTAACACTGAAAGCCGAGTATAGTCATAAATTAGAAAAAAGGGTAATTTAGTGACTATGACTTCAAGGAGAGTGTGAGATAATTTTAATATCTAGGACGGAGGAAATGCACTGACAAGAGGGGTCTAAAATTTTATTAGCTATTTTAAATGTTGGATTATTTCCTCACACAAGTCTTGATACAATTGTGGAAGCACTAGCAGGAAAAGGACAAGAAGAGAAATTCCACACAGATTAATATGTGCATTTCTGAAATACTTTTTAAGTTCTATAAATAGAATATACTATAAACAGACAGACCTCAAAGGAGGCAATGTTAGCATACTGAAATCAAGCAAGAAGCCGTGGCAGTAACATACAGAAATTTCACCTACTGAACACTGCCATTCAGGATGAAGCATCTGACCATGCTCAAGTATGTGAATTCTAGATCATATCCACAAATGGAGGATAGCTAAGCATTAACTTTCTTAGCAAAACTCCAGAGGTTCTTCAGTTGCAACTTAACATCGCTTAAGTAACAAAGAGCTGCTCTCAAAAAAACTGAGGGAGAACCCAGGCACCCATCGACACACCAGCCAGCCCAGCACAATCTTGTTCACATACCAATTCCTAAACGTTTACAAACATGAGGATTTTATGAATTATCACATTAAACTTCTCAACCGAAAGTCTCTGAATTTTCATAGTTCCTTCCCTGCTGTCCTATAACTCTTAGCTTAATTTTATGAGAACTGCAGCAGCTTCTGAAACTGTTAGCTGACTGCCTCGTGACCATGCCATCAAGAACAGCAAATGATGTACAGTCAGATCCAAGATTATCTACCCCAGGTGTCACTGCAGAAATTCAAAACTACACCATATACACACACAGTGCCAGGTCAACAGTCTCCACAAAGGAGCATCAGAGCCAACATGCTACGGCGACCCACGCTGTGTAACATTCAGAGCAAGTAACAGCTTGAGGAAAAGAGACATGAGGTAACCGCTCAGCCTTGCAGGAGCTGACTGACTACAACAGCCCAATCTGAGAGAACTTTCTTTGATAGTAAATGACTCAAAGGTTCTACCTTTATGTGATGCATTATGGGAACCACCAGCCACACGTGTCTTCTGGGCACCTGAAATGGAGCTGGTATCACTGAAAAATTGACATCTGAATTTTATGTAATTTAGATTTACAGACAGCCACGTGTGGTTAGTGACTGACATAGTGAACAATACAGAGCTAAGGGAAAAAAGAGTCCAGAGACCTTCTGTGCTTTATGCCATACATTCACACTTCAGTAATCACCTATGCTGTCTATTGCACACTAGAGAGTGAGCCAGGCACTAAAGAGAGAGAGGTGAGACCCTTCCTGCCCTGTGGTAGCTTCCAGCGAAGGAGACAGATAATTAATAGTCCATTTCAGCACAGTGTTTTAAAACAAATGTAATGATAACAGGGTTGGAAATCCAGAGGATGAAACAATCCTTCCTTAATGTTTATGTCCTTACTGACAGAGCCTCAAAATACAAAGAGAATGATACAACTCCAAGGAGAAACAGACAAATCCATAACAACAGCTGTAGACTTCAACACCCCTTTCTCGGTAATCAACAGAACAAGTAAATGAAAAATCAGCAAGGATACAGAAGATCCTAGCAACACCACTATGAACTTGAACTAACTGACATTTATGGAACACTCCACCTACAGCAGAATATACCTTTTTTCCAAGTACACATGGAACATTCGTCTAGACAGACAATACTTCAGGGAGCAAAACAAAGCTCTAAAAGCATTTTTACAAAATTAAAGTTAGCCCAGGTATGCTCTCTGAACATAATGGAATTAGAAATCAACAACAGAAAACATCCCAAATATTTGGAAACTAAACAACAAACAAATGCACAAGGTCCCTGGAAACTGGGGGAGGAAGCGGAGGGAAGGGGGAGAGAGAGACAAAGGAACTCCACCCAGCTGGGTTGGAAAAGGGGATGGTGACCTTCGGAAAAGGTAAGCGAGAGGTGATTGGCAGTGATGGATGATTAAGTCATCACAGTCAATGTACAAGGGAAACTACAAAGAATTCAGTTTTACTTGATTCAAGGTAAAGAAAAATGTAATAGGAATGAGAACAAGAGAAATAAGAGTCTTAGAATGATTCTTGACTCCTTTTCTTCCCTCACCAATCTATTACTGAGCTGTGCCATTCTAAGTCCTAAATTACTCTTTAAATTATTTCTCTCCTCTCCATTCCCACTGTTATCACCCCAGTATAAGATCTTTTGCGTGGTTCACTTCAACAGTCTAATTTCCTTCATCCATTCTTATTCCATTCTATAGCCACTCTATAGTGGCTCTATAGTTTTTGGAAAAAAACAAAACAAAACAAAACACTCCAAATGCGATCACATAACTTTCTGCTGAAAACTCTTCATGGTTTTCCCTCCAGTCACTGTACTGATGATCTTATGGTCTAGAATCCTCTTTGACGTCTCTTCACTGGCTACTTTAATTCTGAGCCAACTGTAACCTCTTCAGGAAGCCTTGCCTGACCCCTGCAGGCTAAAGCAGATTCACTCACTTCCTGTGCAAAGACTTCTCTCACCGATGCACTGGCTGCCCTCCCTGCTGCATCAGGGCAGGGGCTATAGCTGACTGACTTAGGGCTACGTGCAGGTAGTACCTGGAACATCTCAGGTAACCAACTGGCTTTTTAAAAAACTTTTTTAGCAAAGGGATGAGTCAAAGCAGCAGCAGATGAAGGTGGCCAGGGAAGCAAAAGTCAAGTCATGGACTATTTACAAACTACACGAAAACACAACTGTTTTTTCACAGAAGATTTTTACAAAAGGACATAACGTGGTCAGATATGTCTTAGAGGAGAGCAGTGCTTATGTTGAGGAAGGATGTGAGGGGAGATAAGCAAGAGGCCAAGCAGCAGGTTGAATCCTTCAAGAGGCGAAGTGAGGGATGAAGAAGACCTGACTTAGGGAACCATTAGCGTAGATGGACCAAAGGGACGGACCAAGAGAAACGTAACAGACAAGCTCCCTGGGACTGCCGCCACGCCTGCACAGGGAAGGGCAGACGCGGGGAGGAGTTTGCTTTTTTCCTCACTTCTGACTTGAGCAATTCAGTGGGAGTGTCATTATTTACTGAATAAAGAAATGGAAGGTTGGGAGCGGTCACTAAAGCATGAGTTCTATTTGGAATATGTTGAATTTGGTGGCCTACAGCACACCTAAGTGGCAGGGTTCAACAATTATTCATTCATTCATGAGCTTAAACACGGGAAGGAAAGTATGAGATAAACAGATTTGGATATCAGAGATCATGAAAGTATCAAATTTTATTAGCAAAGAAATGCAAATTCAAACAAGAAAGCTTTTATCCCACTGAATGCAAAGATGACTCATATAAACAAAGAATACTGCAGAAATGGGCACCTTCACATGCTTCTGGTAGAAATTCATTTGTAATTCGCTTCACTCGTAATAAATATATTTAAATATAATTAAAATAATGTAGTTTACATGTTATGTAATATTATGTTATATAATACTCATATGTTACTACTATGTTGTGAAAGCCTTAAAAAAAATCAGGGATGTGAACCAAATCTTATCTGAAAGAAAAATTACTAAAGTAATCATAGCAAAAAGAATATAATTTAAGTATTTTGGTAAAGCCTTAGTATGCGATTTTACATAACTCTGAGAAGTCTTATCAGCCACTTGCTATTACAATAAATCCTATACACCAAGACCAGATTTTTTTTCAAAAATCTCAGCTTCACCATGACATCTTAGAGTTAAAAACATTCAATGAAAAGGAGGTTCCTCAAAAAGCTAAAAATAGAACTACCATATGATCCAGCAATTCCATTTCTGGCTATTTATCCAAAGAAAACAAAAACACCCATAAAGGGCCTCCCTGGTGGCGCAGCAGTTAAGTGCTGCACTGTGGTGCTGTCGGCAGCAGCAAAGCAAGTTCAAAACCCACCCGGGGAGATTCCCACATGGCGCAGCAGACCTTTCCCGCCTCGCCCGCTGCTCCCCTCAGCAGTGTGTTTCCGTCGATCTGCCTGTTCTGCTCCCCACTCTGTCTCTAGTGAACCCTTTCACCACCCACCTCTGGCCTATACCCCAGCTTGTATGCATAAATAAAAAAAATCTTTAAAAAAAAAAAATCACCCATAAAGGTATATATTCCCCTCACGTTCACTGCAACTTCAGTGTATTTATTTAATTTAATTTATTTATATTCAGAAAGTGTAACATTTATCTTACTTTTTTCAATGCGACTCTAACAGAAGGAACGTTATTTACAATAGCCAAGATATGGAAACAGTCTGAGTGTCCACCAGTGAATGAATGGATAAAATGTGTGTGTATACACACACGCACACACACACACACACAAACACACACACACACACAGGAATATTATTCGGCCATAAAACAATGAGATCTTGTTATCTGCAACAATATGAATGGACTCTAAGGGCATTAAGCTAGTGAAATAAGTCAGACAGAGAAAGACAAATAATGTATGATCTCCTCTATATGTGGAATCTTAAAACAAAAACTCACAGACACAGACAATAAACCAGTGGTTGCCAAAGGGAATGGAGACAGGCAAAATGGGTGAAAAGGGTTAAAAGGTACAAACCTCCAGTTATAAGTCATGGCCACGAAGCACACAAGCACGACAAGAGCGGTTAGTGACACTGTACTGCCTATGTCAGAGTTGTTAAGAGTAAATCTTAAAAGTTCTCATCAAAAGAGAAAAAAATTTGCAACAATGTACGGTGATGGATATTAACTGGAATTACTGCAGTGGTCACTTTACAATCTATACACATAGTGAGTCTTTACCTTCTATACCTAAAACTAACATAATGCTATATTTCAATCTTATCTCCTTTACATTCAAACCAGAAGTATGTGATCCCTGGACATGTCTTTCTCATCTATTACATTTTGCATTCACCTTTCTCTTTCTGTTCTACTTCCACCTGAAGAAATCTTACCCAACTTTCAAGGTATATCTAAGGTTCAATCTTTATCACCGACAACATTTCTCATCTCCCAATAGAAAGTATTCTCTCTCCCTGACATAATTCTGTTTTTCATATAGCACTTACCATAATCTGCCCTGTATTATAGCTATTTATGCACTGTTACTATCCCCTCTTCTATAGAGGACCTGAGAATAAGAGCTTTCTTATCCATTGCTGCATCTTTTTGAAGTTCTTAAGCTTGCACACTGATTAAGTTTCAGATAATTTTTAAAAATGTTTTATTCACATTGTAAAGAAATCCTTGATGAGACTTGTTTATATATGACAGATGTGTAACATAAGTTAGTAATTTTTTTCCTCTTGGTAAATTGAAGGCAAAGAAATACAAAAGGGAAAATATATCAGAACAAAGAGAGAAGAGCCACAATGAGATCATCAGTCACACCTCTTAGGATGGCTATCATTAAAAAGATAAGAGACAGGGACTTCCTGGTGGGATAGGAGTTAAGTCTCAGCACTATCATCTCTGTGGCCTGAATTTGATCCCTGGGCCAGGAAGCTAACCAACATAGCACAGCAGGCCTCTCCTGTCTTACCTGCTGCTCCCCTCAGCAGTGTATTTCAGTAGATCTGCCTGTTCTGCTCCCCACTCTGGTGAATCCTTTCACCACCACCACCACCCCACCTGCATGTCTGGCCTACACCCCAGTTCTTGTATGCATAAATAAAAAGAAGTCTTTTTTAAAATCATTAAAAAAAATAAGAGATATCAAATACCAGATATGGGGGAAAAGTGAACCCGTATGAACTGGTTTATGGGAATGTAAAATGGTGCAATCAGCAGGGGAAATGGGATGGCGGTTCCTCAAGAAATTAGAAATAAAACTACCATATGATCTAGCAATCCCATTTCTAGGCATATATCCAAAGGAAATGAAATTACTGTCTCAAAGAGGCATCTGTATCCCCATGGTCACTGTAGCACTATTTACAATGGCCAAGGCATGGGAAAAAACCTAAATGTCCAATAAACAATAAACACACACAATAAACATAAATACATGCATATGATAGAATATTACCCATAAAAAAGAGTAATATCCTGCCATTTGTGACAACATGGATTTTCAAACCTTGAGACCATTATGCTAAGTAAAACATTGGGCAGAGAAATACTATATGCTCTCAAAAATAAATGGAATCTAAAGAAAGCAAACTCATAGACACAAAAGATTGATGGATACCAAAGGTAAGGCAGGAGTGGCAATGGGGGGGGGGTGTGGGGGAGAGAGGTGAAGGTGGTCAAGAGGTACAAACCTCAGTTACAAGATCAGGAAGTTCTGGGTATGTAACGTACAACACGCTGAGTAGAGTGAACAATAATGTATACTTCAACAATCTTGAAAGTTCTCATCACCAGAAAAGTGTAATTAAGTGAGCTGATGGATACTAATTAAACTTACTGTGTCATTTTGCAGTATATACATATATCAAATCATTACGTTGCATGCCTTAAACTATTACAATGTTATATGGCAACTATATTTCAATAAAACGGGAGAAAAAGGAATTAAAAAAAGAGGAGACTTAAGCAGTCAGAAAATTTCAGGTAATTTGTGGAATATGGAAAATGGGAAGGGAGGTATCTATCAGAGAGGCCAGATGAGAATGTGAGGCACTAGCCCCTGAACGACATGGGGGTTTAAAAAGCTCCGGGCTCAAAAAAGAAACACTGAATGCAATGTGTGGAATTAAGGTGAAAGCCCTAGCCACATCTCCCCCACCCCCTCAGCTTCCCAGGACATTGGGTATATACACACCCTCTGACCTGCTGCCAGGCAAGAGACTTAAGAAATGTTCCCTTAATGGGGCCTCCCTGGTGGCAAAACGGGTTAAGTCTCAACACTATGAAGAAGCTATCTGCAGCCACTGCAGCACGAGTTCGATCCCCAGCCAGGGAGCTTCCCACATGGTGCAGGAGACCTGTCCTGCCTTGCCCACTGCTCACCTCAGCAGTGTACTTTAGTAGATCCACCTGTTCTGCTGCCAACTGTGTTTCTGGTGAATCCTCTCACCACCCCACACCTCTGGCCTACACCCCACTTCTTGTATGCATAAATAAATAAATCTTAAAAAAAAAAAAAAAAAAGGAAATGTTCCCTTAAGAAACCAGACTCACAAGCAGAAAATTAAAAGAGTAAAAGAGAAACCAAACAATAATACACAAAAACTGATATGTGGGCTTCAAAAAGTGCTATTCAGTGCCTCACTCCTAAATATGAACAACTAGGCAAGACAAGTCATTTGAATGAAGCCTCCAATATGTAAATAAGAAAACTAAAACAGAAGAATGGAAATCTGAAGAAGAAAAGCATAAATGTGCTTAGAGAGGTAGAGAGGATATTGCATCCAATAAGGGGATGCTCTGACAAAGGAATAGAGGGGCCTCCGTGGTGGCCTAAGTCTCAGCATTATCATGACTGTGGCCTGAGTTCGATCCCCAGCCAGGGAGCTAACCCACATATGGTGCTGCAGACCTCTCCTGTCTCTCCTGCTGCTCCTCTCAGCAGTGTATTCCGTCCATCTGCCTGTTCTGCTCCCCACTCTGTCTCTGGTGAACCCTCTCGCGGCCCCACGCCTACGGCCTGTACCCCAGCTTGTATGCATAAATAAATGATGTCTTTAAAAATATATTTTTAAAATGAAAGAAAGGAAAATTTAGAAAAGGTCAGACATGAAGGAAGTAATCAGAATGGCTTCAGCCTTCTCAACAGCAACATTAGCTGCCGGAACACAATTAAAACAAATCTTTCAAGGAAACTGAATTTCAGATTTCAACTCCTATACTTGGCCAAGCTATCTATGATGCACTACAAATGAAAAAGGCATTTTAGACATGTATTGATAACAAAAGGAAGGTTTTATTTCTCATGCACCCATTCTTAGGAAGCAACTAGGGGTTGTGCTGAAAAAGAGAAAAAAGATGTAGGAGCCAAGAAAGAGAATCGACATGGGAAAACAGCAAAAAGAAGTCTGGTATGATGTCCAGAAGTCCCACAGAACAACCAGTCCTGCTCAGGTGAGAGCAGACGTGGTAAGGGCTGTAGACAAGAGAGCAACAAGGAAAAAATATAATTGTTATATTTTTGAGTTTAGAAAAGAATAAATGATAAGATAGTTTGACAAGTTTGATAGTGCACTGGCTAGGCACAAAAAGAAAAAAATCACAAAAACATAGGGCCTCCCTGGTGGCACAGAGGTTAAGTCTCAGCCTATGAAGCTATCCACTGCCACTGCGGCATGAGTTCAAACCCCGGCAAGAGGCTTCCCACATGTCGCAGCAGACCTTTCCACTGCTCCCCTCAGCAGTGTACTTCAGTAGATCTGCCTGTTTTGCTCCCTACTCTGTCTCTGGTGAATCCTCTCACCACCCCCACATCTCTGGCCTACACCCCAGCTTGTATGCATAAATAAATAAATCTTTAAAAACAACCCATAATCATAGTACACTTTTCATCTGATTGTGAGTTATATTTACATAATTAAAATAGCAAAACAAATTCCCCAAGATTACCCCCCAAACAAGCGATAACTATAATGGGAGGATAAGGAGAATACTTTCTAGTAATATCAATTATATTAGGGCTCAATCCTCATCTACCATAACAAAGTCAAGAGAAAAGTCTAAAATTGATACAGCAAGTAAAGGATATTATTTTAAAATACTGTAGTAAACACCAGAAAGAAAAAAAAAAAAAACAGGTAAAGAACTAAAAGCCAGGATCTCTAGAGAGCTCTCAGGGTGGAAAGAGGTACAGCAGGGAACTGCTTTTTTGTTCACTACAAACCTTTAATACTACTCTAATACATTTCCCCCACGTTCACACACTACTTTGGCAGAAACAATTATATGGGAAAATCTTGCTATATACCCAGTAAAAAACAATCAGTTTGTTTAATAAAATCCTAGTTACATCTTTTTAAGAACATACGGCTAAAAACAAGTTCCACAAAATGGAATTTTAAGAACACACACATTTCCAGTGGTTATCTTTGGCTGGTGAGATTACAGATGATTTTCATCTTTCTATTATGTGTATTTTCCCAAAAGAGTAAATGTGTGCTATTTTTAAATTTTTCACTGCAATTTTTAAAAACAACCTGAGATAGATGAGCTCTCAGGGGAAGGAGGAAGACCGTGAAAGAGCTAAAGGCTGGTCTAAAAACCTGGAAAACTGGCTTTTACAAATCAGCAGAGAGAGATGGCATGGAGGAACTTACCAGAGAGAAATACCAAGAGTGCTTTCCCTCACTGGTCACTGTAAATAACTGAAGTAAGTTTATTACTTAGTGTAGCTCTAAAATAAGTCAAACTAATTTTTTTTTAAAAAGGTAAGTTAGACATTTAACAGCTCTTTTAAAGGGTGAGAAATAAAACTTTTAATGTGCTTTTTTTTTTTTTATACATACAAGCTGGGGTACAGGCCAGAGGCATGGGGCGGCGAGAGGGTTCACCAGAGACAGAGCGGGGAGCAGAACAGGCAGATCAGAAATACACTGCTGAGGGGAGCAGCGGGCGAGGCAGGAGAGGTCCGCCGCGCCATGTGGGATCCTCCCCGGCCGGGCGTCGAACTCGCGTCGCCGCTGCCAACAGCTCCACAGCGCAGCACTTAACCGCTGTGCCACCGGGGAGGCCCTTTAATGTGCATTTTTACTTAAATGTCAACCTCAAGATAATTTTACTGTTTGTGAGTCAGCTCAGAGTTTTTCACAGAATAAAACAGCATTCCACTGCATTGTAAGTCATGTCTGCATCTCCACAGAATCCTTCATCTTCCGCTCTGGACCAAATCAAGACAAGAACACCTAACATTTATGAACTCTTCACCCTGTGCCAGGCAGTCTAAGTATTTCACATGTATTACCCATTTAACCCTCACAACACCCTGAATTAAGTAGTATGCTATCTCCACTTAAATGAGGGAAGTGAGGCCCAGAGCTGAGTAAACTGCCCGTCATCACAGAGTGCATTTCAAACCCATGCAGTGAGGCCCCAGATGCTTCAGTCTCTAAGGCTTCATACTACATTCCACTTCTCTAGATCCTTGATGTTCAAAGTTTTATCCCCCCCCCCAAAGAACTGCCACGAGTCTTCACACTGACAGTTCAATTTTATGCATATGAAATGTGGAGATCAATGGTGTGAGCCATTCACACAAGGCCTTCTCTGAAAAAGTCCTTCTGAAATAAATTACGCAAGCTTTCTGAAGGCAATCCAAAAATTAGAGCTATTTTAAAGACTTATAACACAGTTTTCATTCATCTAAAGAAAAGCCCACTATGGGCCTCCCTGGTAGCACAAGGGGTTAAGTCTCAGCACTATGAAGCTATCAGTACCCACTGCAGCTAGAGTTCGATCGCCGGCCAGGAAGCTGACCCACATGGCGAAGCAGACCTCTCCTGCCTCGCCCGCCACTCCCCTCAGCAGTGTATTTCAGTGGATTCTCCTGTTCTGCTCCCTACTCTGTTTCTGTGAATCCTCTCATCTCTGGCCTACACCCCAGCTCTTGTACGCAGAAATAAATAAATCTTCTAAAAAAGAAAGAAAGGAAAATTCCATTTTAAAACTGTTGTCACAAGTTTGGTAAGAATGATTCTATTAAAATTGTATTTGTAATGATCAAGCAATCCCACTTCTTGGACATTATACCCAGGAGAAATGAAAACATACTGTCCGGAAGGAAAAAAAAAACACCTATACACGAATGTTCACAGCAGCATTATTCATAACAGTCAAAATATGGACATGATTCAAATGTCTGTGAATTGATCAGAGAAGCAAAATGTGCTATGTTCATGTAGATGCAACATTCTTTAAATACAGTACTGATCCCGCTACAACATGCATGGACCCTGAAAATACTATGCTTGTGAGAAAGGTCATATTGGGTATGATTTTATGTATATGAACTGTCCAGAAGAGACAAATCAACAGAGAATAAAAGTAGCCAGAGGCTGGGGGACTGGAGAGTGAGAACAGGGAGAAACTGCTGTGGAGAGGGGATTTCTTCTGGGAGGTAATAAAAAGGTTCTGCAAGGAAGTAGTGGTGATGGCTGCACACTCTGTGAATATACCAAAAACTACTTAATTATTCACTTTTTTAAAGGGTGAATTTTATGGGTATGTGTATTATATCTCAGTAAAGCTGCTACTTTAAAAACTGAATTTCTGTTAAATGTTGCTGGAAAATTATTCAGCAATTTAGATGTCCGATAAATGTTAGTTATATGTTATCATTTAAGTCAATCATTCAGCAAACAATAGTTGAATAATAAAATGTAAAATATAGAGAAAATATAAAATGATATATACCAGTAGGCAAAACATTATGATTATATTTAGTTATATGCATTTTAATTCTGTATGATTTTACCTTCAATCTTTAAAGTGCATTTTGCAAGTATTAATTCAAAAGAAATATTCTGCCTCCTGAGGTTTGTCATTTTAAAAGACACAAGTCATGAAAAGAATTAGAAAGGGGGTCAAAACTAAACTAGCACTAAATTTGAAGTCAAGACTATTATCTGCCAGAAGCAGGCGTTCAAAAAGACCATGGTGAGTGACAGTATTCTGGGGAGGCAGCTCCAGGAAAGCGGGTTGTGAGTCTGGGAGGGAAGAAGCCATTCAATGCACAGAGGGTATCTGCCAGGATTTGCTCAGTCTGTGTCACCCAGATTACTATTCCTCCTCCCCCATCTTCTCATTCCCTCCACTCCCCCTCCCAGGAGCTGTAATCACAGGGAGGATGCAGGTCTTGAAGACTGGGAAGGAAGCTGAGATGGGAGCTGCGGACCTTAAAATCCCCACTGCGGCACATACACTTTTGGCTACACAGCTCCACTTCCAAATACACACCAGAAAAGTAGAAGTATACTTGAGGTATACTTCTGCATACCTCAAACACTCCTTGTTACTACTCACAGGTCACGTTGCCCAACTTTTTAATAGCTCTTTGGGACCCTCATTTTCTTTCTTTTAACTCTGATGTTTAACCTCTTCAGGTACTGATACCTGAAAACAGATCTCATAATTTCCCTCATTATCTTGAATGCCTATTGCTACTGAAAACACGTCTTAAAGACACATATGAGGCATTCATCTGTCAACACTTCAGATATTGTTGACACCTAGCGAACTTTGAAGTACCCTCCTGAACTGATCTTCCATTCTCGGCTACGAAATCTCCAGCCAGAGCCCTAGCAGCTAACTCATCCTCTCCCAATCCATCCTGCAGAACAGAAGCTGTATCAAACTTCCTAACATCCACTGAAATCATCTTCCACTTGTTTCTAGATT
Source organism: Scalopus aquaticus (assembly GCA_004024925.1). Taxonomy (NCBI): domain Eukaryota; kingdom Metazoa; phylum Chordata; class Mammalia; order Eulipotyphla; family Talpidae; genus Scalopus; species Scalopus aquaticus. The sequence continues at coordinate 18,350 of PVIJ01002979.1, read as the reverse complement.
TCCCAATTGATCCCAATACCCACAAATGAAAACAATATGAACTAGATTTGAAAAGAGAGGCAAACTTCATGCTCTGCAAAATGATTTGCCAGGTTCTGCCCAACAATAGAGCTCTGCAACTTATTTCCTATGCACATACTCAGGCTCCTGCTAAGCCAGGTCACTGCCCACACTGTACTATCCATGCATTAGCTCACGCAGCTCCTCCCTGGGTTCATCCATCCTCATTATCCAAATGCCCATCCGGGAAGCTAACACCCACACCAACTCCCCCAAATAGGGAAGGAGCTTGCTTGCCCTCCTTTCAATCTCCACTGTACTTTGTACCTCAGGTGTAGCAATCAGGAATGACACATACAATGAAAAGATATTTGGTGGACACTGGTGTGAATAAATATTGCCAAGTGAGTAACAACTGCTTTAGAAAATTCTACAGTTCATTCTTCGCATCTGGGCCACTGATCTCCACTGTCATCATTCCTAGAGGGCACAAATCACTAACTCTCTCAGGGTAACACCAGAACTTCTATTCTCTGGAGTCATGAGAGGTTCCAAATTTCAAAATTCTAGTTTTAAGCAGTCTCAAAAGTTCCACACTAGTTAAATTCAAGAACCATTATGTTTCAAGTATGATTTAATTTTTTTAATTAGCAAATGTTTAGTTTCAAAGTGCTGTTAGAATTTTACCAAATACATGTCTATTCAAAAGCTTTTACACAGTTCTTCTCAATGTATTGGCAAAGTATATCATAAAACCTGTACACTGAAATAACTCTAAATTTTAACAATCAAAATAAACAAAAACTTGATTCAACCAAATGCCTCTAGCTTATGCAAAACCAGATTATTTCAATTCTGCATTAATGAGCTGTCAGTCCTATAGAAATATTTGCTTACTAAGTACCCACTTAAAACTTTTCTCCATAAAAGGAAAATACCTTCTCCCCAGTGAATAATTTTTTTTTAATCCATGACTTTAGAAAATTGGGCTAGTAAGTAATCAATGATATTCTAGTCTACAAAAATAAAGCAAGCTTCTAAATTATGAACAAAGTATATTCCTCTTTCGGCCTCCACAGTACAGCAGTATTTATATCCACCATCACTTTTTTAAAAGATTTATTTATTTATGCATACAAGTGCTGGGGTGCAGGCCAGAGGTGTGGGGAGGTGAGAGGATTCACCAGAGACAGAAGTGGGGAGCAGAACAGGCAGATTGACTGAAATATACTGCTGAGGGAAGCAGTGGGCAAGACAGAGAGGTCTGCTGCGCCATGTGGACATGGGACTTTCCCTGGCTGGGGATCGAACTCGTGCTTTAGTGGCTGCGGACAGCTTCATAGGCTGAGATCTTAACCCTTTGCACCACCAGGGAGGCCCCACCAATCATATCAGTCATATTTTTGATATGCTGCAACATGGTTCTCCAGGCACTGCCCAACAAAGGGCAAGGTACTGAGATTATCTTAAACCAGCCCTAGAACTTTTCCCTTCCAAATCATACACACAAACACACACACACACACACACACACACACACACTCTCTCTCTCTCTCTCTCTCTCTCTCTCTCTCTCTCTCTCTCTCTCTCCTCTCTCTCTCTCTCTCTCTCTCTCACTCTCACTCTCACTCTCACTCTCACTCTTAGCTAAGAGACTTCTTCCCAGCCTTTATTGTCTGGAATTACAAACAAAAAAACTAATGAAATGGGTGTCTAGTTTAAACAACTCACTGTCACGAATTGTTACTCATTTCAGGCAAGTGGACATATTCTAAAAAGGTAAGACACAAAATGTATCATCCCTTTTACCATAATCTTGTGAAATAAATTGTTTCAAAAAGTAAAACATTCAACAAGTTAGTTAACACAATCCAAGAATGAAAGAAAAATACCTGGCAGGCTCAAAACACACTAATTCTGTTACTAAAAACATTCTATTGTTAATCTATCAAAATCTAATTAGACCAATTTTTAGCTTCCCAAAACCAAAATATTTAGGAGTTATGACACCCACTGTAGAATTATTAAAACTTCATCTCTGACAAGTCCTCACCTACTAACAATCACTTATCCAATCAATCTTTCATAAGCACCTGCAATGTGTGAAACTCTGTGCTAGGAACTGCAGGGAATAGAAGATAAATTCAACATATAAAAATATAATGCTTAATTTCATATTAAAATAGGACAAGTATACACAGTAGATGAGTTCATAAAGGAAAATAAATGTCATGGAAATACATGAACACTTACATTTTTGAAAGGAAACCTAGCCACAAGCTGTGATTTAATTAATTCAGTATATGCCTAAATAGCCATCCTCAGTATTATTTGGTAGGCCTTCAAAGAGGAGTTCGAGTTAGCTGAATGCCCTGCCAAAATGCCTTAGGCTCAGTCTACCCTTAAAAAACTTCCTCCAAAAGTGTAATTCCAGTCAGACGTCTTTCAATTCTTTACTCTTGATAGAAAAGATCAAATTGTGATTTCTTAAGATAAAAATTATTACTATAAAAGATGTAATAAAATTAACTTGGCAAGAAATGAAAACTGGTGTGTAGTGCTCCTTACACAAGAAATAAATACATGATACTTGATTCATCCCTTCATTCTACCAACTTCCCCCTGCAAAGACAGGCTGATATTCTGGTCAAGCAAAATAAATCACCTTTTTCATTTGCTGGGAGGGCAACCTATGTGGGTTTACATCTGGTTTAACCTTCTTATTTCTTCAATGAGTAGTTACGAATTTACAAAAACCAGAAACATTTCAATTTAACCACTTCTCTAGTCTCTTTTAAAAACAAGAGACACACCTCAATTACTTTTAAGATCCTAACTCCTCATAAACGCTGTAAATGGCCTTAAAACTCCACTCTAAGTTAGTTAACCCAGATACACAAAAATATATCTTATAGCTTGTTGTTACAAGTTATCTTTTCACAAATTAGCGACCCGCAACTAACTACGTATTTAATACAAAGCAGTAATTGTGTGCGGTGTTTTTTTTAAAAAACAAAGTGCATCTCAGCACCAGCCTAGAGAAACTTTCTGTGAGAAAGCAGAAGTGTAGTCACCATGGAGAAATTTTCACTAGAGATCCAGGGAAGACTTTCATCCTTAGAAACAGAATGAAAAGGAAAAGTCATTTTGTAATAAATTCCCGGACACTTCTCTGTGTGATTGAGAAGCTGGTCCAAAAGTTCACCTGCAGCAATTATGTCTGCGTGATAACTCACACTCATCTTCTGCAACAGGTGACTTCCTTTCTCGGGGAAAGGGATCAGATGAGTGAAGAAGACAAGGGTTCCTGCGGTTTCTTACTTTTATACTGGACTTGACCAAAATGATGTGGAATCGGAAGAATTACCAAATTTGTTTGGGTTTTGTTTGGCTTTCCGCTTTGCTTTTTAATCAGCCATTTACCAGCAACTGTTGCATGAGCCCATTAGCACTCAAGAATAAAAACAAACACAGAGGACCAGATAAGGCTCCCCTACTACGGCAACCCATACACTTCCTTTACACAATTTGAAAACCACACAGCTAGGGGTGTGAGTAGAAGGGTGTTGTGTGTGTGTTCGTGTGTGTGTTCGTGTGCCACAATCCGCCCAAAGCCCCGATTCCCTTTTAGGGAGCAGATATATAAGAAAAATCTAAAAGAAGCCACATTAGAAATGCAAAGAGGTTTGCGAAACAAGAGGCTTCTTTCATTCCAAAACACCAAACCAAAACAAGGGGGGAAATGAAGGCAGTGGAGATCTGTGTGCCAAAGTTTCAATCCAGCCCGGTGGAGACACTGCACTGGCACAAATTTTGAAGAGGAAAAAGAGGGGGTGGGGGGGTGAGAGAGAGAGAGAGCGCGAGTGTGTGGCCTGCAAACTGCAACAATGCAATCTCCATTTTGAACAATGCGCCTCTTTCCTCGGTAAATCTAGTTTTTTGCCACTTGATGTGCCGTCGCATTTCCCCTCCGTTGGGGGGGCGGGCGGTGGGGGTGGGGGAGACCAGAGAGGGAGTGGGCAGGGGGGGAGGGTAGAGGAGGTGGGGAAGGAGGCTGCAGCCACCGGGCTGGGTGGGTACCTGGAGTGCTGCTGTAGGTGCTGTGGCTCCTGAAGCTGCTTTCCGTGCAGTAACTGGCGTCGTCGTCGTCGTCTTCCATCTCCTCCGGATAATCGGAGTCATCGTCGTCCTCTTCCATCTCGTCTTCCTCGTCGTCCTCGGAATCCTGGGTCTCCTCGGCGTCGCCGTCCTCCTCCTCCTCCTCCTCCGAGACCATGTCCTCCTCTTCCTCCTCCTCCTCCTCGCTCTCGTGGTCATCGTACACCACTTTGTTGACGGCCCTCCGGGCCGGGGTGGTCCGGGCCAGGTGGCCGCCGCCGCCCCCGCCCCCCGTCCTGCCGCCCCCGCCTCCTCGCCCCCCCCGGCCCGGGGCGCTGGTGCTGGGGGGGGCCGGCGGCGGCGGCGGCTTCCTCCGGCTACTGCTGCCCCCCCTGGGCGAGCTCAGCCGCGTCTTGGGCGCCACCTCAGCCTGGGCGGCGGCCCACCTGCCCCGGCTGCTGCCGCGGTGCCGCGAGCGCAGCCCCCCGATGGGTCCGGACGTGGGCGGCGGCGGCGGCGGCGGCGGCGGCGGGGCCGGGGCGCAGCGCTCCGCAGCGGGAGCCGCGGGCTGCTTGGGCGGCCTGCCCCGCCGGCCCCTCATGTCGGAGCCGAGGCGGGGGGAGAAGGGAAAGCGGAGGGGGAGGGGCGGGCGGAGGGGGGGCGGTGGGGGGCGCCGGGGCCGGGTGGGGAGGCCCGCGGGGCCGGGCGGGAGGGGCCCGGCCGGCGGAAGCGGGTGGAGGGAGAAGGCTCAATCCGAATTGCTGGGGCCCCACTCCGGATCGCCTTCAGCCGCCATCTTGTTTCTTCCCTCTCGCTCGGTGACTGGGGGAACCGACAGCGGCCGCAGGCCCGGAGCGCGGTCACGTGAGCTGCGCCGCCGACGAGCCGGGGACGGAGCGAGGCCGCGCGGCGGCCGCTAGGGGGAGCGCGGGAGCGCCGGGCCGGGGGCGGGGAGCCCCGGGCGCCTCGGAGCGCTGCAGCGTCTGGACCGCCTGCCCCGGGGCGCGCCCCTCGCTGAGTGCGCCCCGCCAAGGCCTGGAGAGACGCCCGCCGCGGCGGAGCCCCTGCTGGAGCCCCAGCTCGGCAGGGCCTCCTTCCCGCGCCTCCCCCGCCGGGTTCGGAGAGGAGAGGAGGGGAGCCCTCCAATTCCTCGCCCCCGTCGTCCCCTTGGGGAAACTGATGCCGAGAAGAGTTAGGGTATCGGGGGGGGGTCGACTCGAGCGGCCGAGGGGTCCGGGCAGCGCCGGCGACGCAGGAAAATTCACTGGGCGGGCGGTCGCGCCCCCTGAAATGTGAAACTTCGCAGGCTTGTTTCTGGAGCCCTGAGCCTGAGGCCAATGACAACTGCCGGCGGTGCCAGGAGCCACGCCTTCGCCGGCCGGACCCCTGGAGTACCACTCCAGGCTCACTGCAGAGAAGCCACACCCAGAAACGTCGGAGAAACTCCAGCACCCCACTACCGTCCAGTCTCTTCCACCTTTCCCATGTCCCTGCTTGAAACTCGACCACCAGCAAAAACGTCCCTGTTTCTCGTTGGCCGTAGAAAGAGTGACTTCCCACCTAAAACCTACTTCCACAAGTGGAATGTTTGTGTGATCGGGAGATCATCGTAGTTTCTTTACAAGCCGTCAGGTCGCACCTTAGCCTAGGGATCCAAATGTAATGAAATTTCAGGCTGCCTGTTCTCAGTCAGGGTTACTCAACTCTCGCTGGTTAAGCTCAGCTCTGGGGATGAGAGGAAGGTGTTGGAAGCGTAGTTTAACCTCCGCTGAATATGTGGCAGCCAAAAGGGGACTTTAAGGAAAATAGCTGACTTGATTTTGTCCAAGTGACTGATTCCAATCTACTTAGAAGGCTGGAACACATAAGTGAAATGACAAATACAGGCACTAGTTGCCAAATTAATGGATTGGCTATAATTCGGTTGAGTTGCCAAGGGTGGCCACTTGCTGCCTTCAGCGAGCAGGTAAGTAATAAGAATAAATCAGGTGGGGAGGTGAGGACTGGCAAGTGGAAGCGCCTGTGTTTTGTTTATGAGCAATGTGGGGATGTAGGCCTCAAGAGGCCAGGACTTCCAATTTTTCCAGAGAAGGTGGAAATGTGCGTGTCATCTGAAATCTCTTGATTTTTAAATGTTGGCAACTAAGTCGATTTTTTAAAAACACTTCAGAATGATCAAAATAAATACAGTTCAGATGTAGCCCAAAGTTTACAGGATGGCAACCTGTGTCCAGCACTATGTACAATGCTATGTTCTCCAGGGAATACAGAGATATTAAAAATGCTCATAGGGGCCTCCCTGGTGGTGCAGCGGTTAAGCGCTCGCTGTGGAGCTGTCGGCAGCAGGGATGCAAGTTCGACGCCCAGAGGGGGAGAAGCCCACAGGGTGCAGCAGACCTCTCCTGCCGCGCCCGCTGCTCCCCTCAGCAGTGTATTTCTGATCTGCCTGTTCTGCTCCCCGCTCTGTCTCTGGTGAACCCTCTCGCCGCCCCACGCCTCTGGCCTGTACCCCAGCTTGTATGTATAAATAAATAAATCTTTTAAAAAAAATGCTCATAGCCTTCTGTGTTTGCAATCTAATAGTGGAGGAGACCCAGTGACAAAAAATAAATCACAATAGATGCCACCAGGAGAGAGATTTTTGATTGATTGGAGTATTTATTTATTTATTTATTTAAGTGTAGAAGAATTGGTGTCTGGGGGTTGAGAGGATTCCCCAGAGACAGAGTAGGGAGCAGAACAGGTTGATTGACCGAAATACACTGCTGAGGGGAGCGGCGGGCAAGACAGGAGTGATCTGTTGTGCCATACATGGGTTAGCTCCCTGTCCCGGGATCGAACTCAGGCCTTAGAGGTTATAGCACTGAGACTTAACCCGTAGGCCACCAGAGAGGCCCTGTATTGGAGTTGTTAGTTGCAAGGAACAGAAACTGACTCAGACTCAGTTAAACAGAAAAGGAACTCATGAGAAGGCAATGGACACTCCTAGAGCTGCTGGTCGTGAGTATAAAAGGGATCCAAGCTTTCAATCCAACCGGTTCCATAGCACTGTATTCCATGAGTCATTGCTTTATTCTGTCGATCAACTGCTTTTGGACATTGGGGTCTGCTAGGACAACAGTTTTCTTCTTTTGCTGTAAATCAGTACCTTGGTTAGATGCTCTTGTGGATTGAGTGTTTATATCCTGCCTCTCCCAACCAACCCAAAATTCATACGTTGAAACCCTACCCCCTAAGGCCTCCCTGGTGGTGCAGCGGTTAAGCGCTGCGCTATGGAGCTGTTGGCAGCAGCGATGCGAGTTCGACGCCCTGCCGGGGAGAATCCCACATAGTGTGGCAGACCTCTCCTGTCTCACCCGCTGCTCCCCTCAGCAGTGTATTTCTGACCTGCCTGTTCTGCTCCCCGCTCTATCTCTGGTGAACCCTCTCGCCGCCCCACACCTCTGTCCTGTACCCCAGCTTGTATGTATAAATAAATAAATCTTTTAAAAAAAAAAAAAAAAAGAAAGAAAGAAACCCTACCCCCAATGTGATAATATTAGGAGTTGGGACCTTTGGGAGGTAATTAGGATTAGATGAGCTTGATCATGCGATTGGCGCCCCCATGAATAGAATCAATGTCCCTATAAAATAGAGACCTTGCTTCCTCCCCTCTGTGCTTCCAGCATCATATATATATATATATATATATGAGAAAGGTGTGTGTGTTTGTGTGTGTGTGTATCTTTATATATCTAGCCAAATATTATGTATATATCTGGTAGTCTGTAACCAGAAGAGGGCTCTCTCCAGAACCAACCTTAATGACAGGGATTTCAGACTTCCAGCCTCCAGCACTGCAAGAAATAAATTTCTGTTGTGTTGTTTCTAAGTGACCCAGGCTCTGGTCATTATAGCAACCCGCACTGACTAAGCTAGATGCCAGAGTGTATAGGATACTGATGGCGAATAAGGTATTCTGTAAGCCCATGTAGGATGATGGTGGTAAAACTTTGAGTGGAGAAAAGGCAGGCAAATCCAAATTCAGTATAAACCTCTTCCCAACGAGGTTAAGTCACTACACCCACCATGACAGGAAGAATCCCTCCTATGACAGTGATGCTGCCAAAGCGGCAGTAGCCAGGTCAGCCTTGCCAAGGAGCCCATGACGTGCCCATCCTTCAGAACCCCGGTTTGGCCCCACGGCCACTTTATTCACGACTTCAGTGAGCAGTCCCTGGCTAGACTGGAGCTTGACCTGTGGCTATAGGTTGGATTTCCTGCCCACTGACTTCGTAAGTCTTCTTTAGGCAGCAGGGCCCTTTTGGTAACTCCATATAAACATGAATGTTCTCATTTTCTAGATCTTAAAGGTGCTATTACATCTCTCCCCACCAAACTCATTGCCACCCATCTAAGTTGCCAACTACTAGCCCATGAATCAGTGTAGAATCTTTCTCAAGACAAAAAACCACAAGAATATAATCAGGGTCTCCCTGGTGGCACAAGGGGTTAAGTCTCAGCACTACGAAGCTATCACCGGCCACTGCAGCACAAGTTCGATCCTCAGCCAGGGAGCTTCCCACAAGGCGCAGCAGACCTCTCCTGTCTTGCCCGCTGCTTCCCTCAGCAGTGTATTTCAGTAGATCCGCCTGTTCTGCTCCCCACTCTGTCTCTGGTGACTCCTCTCACCCCTGTTTCTCTGGCCTACACCCCAACTCTTGTTTGCATAAATAAATAAAAAATTTTAAAAAAATAAATCTTTAAAATATATATATATATATATATATATATTATATCTCTATATATAATCAAAACTCCACTCTCTGGGGAGCTTTGGTCCTTTGGCCACTGTCCTTTCAAGACCTTTTGCAAGCCTGGCACCTCAGCAGCCACTCCCAGCCGATACCATCTGTGGACCAGGCTCACGTGCTGTCCTCCTCTGTCACCTGGTCACAGCCGTTGTCCACGAAGCCACGGATGTGAACTGAGAGAGGAGTGGCGATAGAATGGAAGCGAACGACTGGGAGCTGCACTCGTGTGCGTCTCCAGGACCGCTCAGGCCTGCTCTTCTGTCCTCTGAGTCCTCTTGGGGAGGGAGCCCTGCTGAGCATTTCAGGGCAGCAGATTATTGGTTCATGACAAACTGCCCAGGTTACGTAGTTCTCAGTACTCCAGTCTCGCCAGGGCCCAGGAGCAGTGGAAAAGCAAGACAGAACTTAGTTGTTAGCTGAAGAAAGGAAGGCTCTGCCCAGAGCCCTCAGCACAACCACCGTTGTCACGGCCTGCGCAGGCCCAGCAGGTGGCTGTCCACAGAGCACAGCTGGACCCACTGGTCATGAGGATCCAGTTAGCAGCGGTCCTCAAATTGCAGCCTGAACCTGCTGAAGAACCTTCTGCTCTTGCTGTGGCTCCACGATAGCAAACTTCCAAGTCCCTGGGAAATGGGTCAAAGGAGCTCATCCAAATGTGAGGCAGGTAGTCTTCTAACCCCAGAGTGGCCCCAGGCACCCAGTATCATCAGAAGAAAGCACCTGCCGGGCTTCCCTGGTGGCGCAGCAGGTTAAGCATAGCACTATGGAGCTGTCGGCAGCTATGGCGCAAGTTCGATGCCCGTCCAGGGAACTTCCCACATGGCGCAGCAGACCTCTCCTGCCTCGCCCGCTGCTCCCCTCAGCAGTGTACTTCAGTTGATCTGCCTGTTCTACTCCCCACTCTGTCTCTGGTGAACCCTCTCACCGCACCTCTGGCCTACACCTCGGTTTGTATGCATAACTAAATAAATATTTTAAAAAATAAAGAAGAAGAAGAAAGCACCTGCCCCCACAGTCCTTGGACTCCTCACTTTCATCTTAGGTTCTACAGCTCCAGCTACTCACTCTTCTGCAGACTCCCTTTCATTCATGCACCTGTTGTGTTGATTGTATGCCACTGAGTTGCATGGGGTTGAAGTCTCACATCTCAGTAGGACATGCATTTTCTCTGCCCTCAGAGAAAAAGCTTCAAAAGACTAGACAGAGAGCCACAGGCCATTCCCACCTCACTACCCTAAGACTCTGCGACCCCCAACCACTTTGTCTTCAACTTCTTTATCAGTTGGGGTCTTGGTTGCCTACAACAGTAAGCAGACTGCCTACTTTAAGCCCACAGAATCCCTGAGTGTGCTCCAGCACCAGCTTCTGCAGCCAGGAAGTGTCCCAATCAGGCTACAGAAATGAACCAGTGAAGACAGCATGGCAGCTGGGCTGCCTGGCCGGAGGCCCAGCTGGTCCTGGGAGCATCATCAACTCTGGGCACTGCAACAGCTCCGTGGCCCTGCCGGCTCCCCCCAAAGGCTGACGTGGATGTGGCTGCCCATCCAGCTGCCACGGAGGCCAGGATGGCGAGTACCTGGTGCTTCAGCGCATAATGGGGAGGGCTCTCAGCCTAGGCGGGAACATGGGCCGGCTGCGGTAAGACACACACACAGAAGTCAACGTGATCGATTTGCACTTGGGCCCTGGAGAGGGACTTTTTTTTTAAGATTCATTTATTTACGAGAACTGGGGTGCAGGCCAGAGGTGTGGGAGGTGAGAGGATTCACCAGAGACAGAACGGGGAGCAGAACAGGCGGATTCAATGAAATACACTGCTGAGGGGAGCAGGGCAAGGCAGGAGAGGTCTGCTGCACCATGTGGGAAGATCCCTGGCCGGGGATTGAACTCATGCTGCAGTGGCTGTGGACAGCTTCATGGTGCTGCGACTTAACCCACTGTGCCACCAGGGAGGCCCCAAAAAGGGACATTTCACGCATCTGCTGTGAGAGCTCAGTCAGGACAGAAGACTGTTGAGGAGGGAAGTGACTAGTGTTGGACCTTAGGTCACTCCACCCTGACTGAGCCCCAGTTTCCTCACAAATAAGTTAGGAGGCTGGGTTACATCTGTACTTTCCATCTGGCGATGCACATTATAGCGCCCAGAAATGCTAGATGAATAAGGAGAGGGTACAACAAGTAATATAATAATGAGAGGGCATAATAATGTGGTATAAAAAAGGAAAGTTTTCATTATAGAATATAACTATAATAAAAATTAAAATACATAGCACTAGAGATGTCAAACAGTGAATCTGTAACATTTTCTAAAAAGCCCATTTATTCAAAAAAATAATAACAGGCCTCCCTGGTGGTGCAATGGGTTAAGTCGCAGCACTATGAAGCTATCGCAGCCACTGCAGCACGAGTTCCATCCCCAGCCAGGGAGCTTCCCACAGGGCGCAGCAGACCTCTCCTGCCTTGCCCTGCTCCCCTCAGCAGTGTATTTCAGCCAACTTGCCTGTTCTGCCCCAACTCTGTCTCTGGTGAATCCTCTCACCCCACCCCCCACACTTCTGGCCTACACCCCAGCTTGTATGCATGAATAAATAAATCTGTAAAAAATAGTAATAACTGGAATCCTGGTCCCCAACTTTTTATTCTCAGTTTTGGGTTTTAAATAGCTCCTGTAATTCCTGATGAAGACTCTTGAACAATGATCTCTTTAAATGACAAGAAACTGTTTGCAGGAGTAGTTGATTTTAAGAAATTAAACTTTTATCACCACTCAAACACTGAGTGGTGGTATTGGTAGAAATTATAGTTAAGTTATATTAAGAGTTTTTCTTTCATTGACAAAGGTGCTTATAAAATTTCTTGCGGAGGACCTTCCTGGTGGTGCACTGGGTTAGGCGCAGCACTATGCGGTTGTCCAGAGCCACTGCAGCACGAGTTCAATCCCTGGCCAGGGAGCTTCCCACATGGCACAGCAGACCTCTCCTGTCTCCCCCGCTGCTCCCCTCAGCAGTGTATTTCAGTCAGTCTGCCTGTTCTGCTCCCCACTCTGTCTCTGGTGAATCCTCTCACCACCCCTCACCTCTGGCCTGCACCCCAGTTCTTGGATACATAAATAAATAAATCTTTTTTAAAATTTTTCTTGTGGATTCGGGATCCAATCACACTTTTTTTCATAGCGAGCATATCTCATAGTCCTAAGTAATGTCAAAATCACGGCGAAGCGCTGCTTTCCAGAACAGCCGGGTGCCACTGGACTGGGCACCTCCCAGTGTCAATATCACTTGTGGCACATGGGCTACAGATAGGCAGAATTACCCAGGTGTGTGACTGCCTGGCGGTTGGGACCTGCTGCTGGTGGCCGTGTTGCTTCCCACGTGGGGTCGGTGGCTGTGGCCACTGGGCTGAAATGAACCTCACTCTGGTGGAGGCCAGGAGGTCAAGGTCAGCACAGCGGCGGCCCTGGGCAGACGGACCAGTGCTGCTGCAGGAGTGCAAGCCATTCTGTTTTGCCAGCCACGAAGCACATGGAACCTCAAGCAAAGCAAGATTTTCAGCACCTCCCTAAATCTGCCTTCAGTGGTGTCCATTACAGACAAAAGGGGGAAGCAGCTTTATTTATTTTTTTATTAAAGATTTATTTATTTATGCATACAAGCTGGGGTACAGGCCAGAGGCATGGGGCAGCGAGAGGGTTCACCAGAGACAGAGTGGGGAGCAGATCAACAGAAATACACTGCTGAGGGGAGCAGCGGGCGAGGCAGGAGAGGTCTGCCGCACCATGTGGGAATCTCCCGGGCGGGGTGTCGAACTCACATTGCTGCTGCCCACAGCTCCACAGCCCAGCGCCCAACCGCTGCACCACCAGGGAGGCCCAGGAAGCGGCTTTAAGACGAGGCATAAACCCTACTGCCCAAAGAGGAAAAATAAGAGATACTCATCTACAATTATGTTTTTATTCATTTATTTTTTCTAAAGACTGGGGAAGATCTCCATTCAGGTCTTCTCCACTGTCCCTCCCAGCTCTGTCCCATTCCAATCACAATGTCTGTGCTTACATCCTGCTGTGTTTCATATTTAAGTAGGCAGAATTTGCTAGTATGGATGAGATATGGAGGTGGAGATGTCCAGGAGACAGTCTGTAATGGGACTGAAGCACTGGAGACACTGACACTGGAGAGAGAATTCTAGAACCAGCTGCACTGAGATGAAAATGGTGGGTATGTGGATAAAGCAAACTATTATGGAAGAGAGGAGTACCTCCTAGGGAGTCTGGGGAATCACTTACATTTCAAGAGCTGGAAGAAAAAGAAGTCTGTTACATGATAAAAGAAATGATCAACCAGTATCAATACTGGCTTGGGATAGGCTTAGCTGAATGAAACCAAGGACTGACTGATTGAGGAAACCCCCAATGCTACAAACATCTAGTCCTAGTTTTGCTCCCTTCTCTGGCTGCTTGCCTCAGTTTTTTGGTGGGCTCACTGATTCTGCCTGTTGGCTCAATGTCATTATCATCAGATTTCTGTCCTGCTGCCTGACTCCTGGAACCTGTAGCTCACTCTCGGGACTGCAGTTGCCACAGTTCACAAACCAGCATCTAATGAGCATCTCTGGCCCAGACCTGTGCACATGACTTATTTCTCAGGCCAACTTTTGGTTCGTTTTCTTACTGCCCTGGTACCAAGGATACAAATCCCCCAAATTCAAACACAAGCATTCTGCTCACCCAGCCCTCGTGCAGTTCACCAGTCCTGGGGTTGGGAGGAACACAGCCTGGCTCTAGCTGGGATACCCCATTGGGAACTGAAACATTCTGCAACATTGAAAGTGCCCTACACAACGTGCCGTGGTGACCAGTTTTCCCAGTTTGCCAAGGACTCTCCCAGTTTTAGCGCTGCAAGTCTCACCTCTCCGGTTCAGGAAAACCAGGTCACCTGCAAGGAGGTGTCCTTTTTGAGTTATTGGCAAAGACTAAGACCTGGAGAAAGAGTGATTGTGCCTCTCAAGCATGGACACTTTACGAACATGAAGGGGCCCAGGGTGGGAGGTGGTGCAGATTTGCTGTAGCTACTCCCTGGGGGCTCCTTTGCAGAGGTCTGTAGAAACAGATGGGGGCAGTGAGGCAGTGAAATTTGGGTACAAGATGAAGATGGTCCATTTAAATCCACAGGTTGGAGAGGCCCAGGGGTTTTCAGGATGTATTTACATAGCCAAACACACATCACCTGCACTATTTTTTTAAGGATTTATTTTTATTTATTTATGCACACAAGAGCTGGGGTGTAGGCCAGAAGTGTGGGGATTGAGAGGATTCACCAGAGACAAAGTGGGGAGCAGGACAGGCGGATCCACTGAAATACACTGCTGAGGGGAGTAGTGGGTGAGACAGGAGAGGTCTGCTGCGCCATGTGGGGTAGCTCCCTGGCCAGGGATTGAACTCAGGTCTTAGAAGTGATGCTGCAGAGACTTAACTGCTAGGCCACCAGGGAGGCCCTGTATCCAATTTTTTAATAGCAATTTAAAAACATTGTTGATTAAATATATACATCATGGGGTATTATTTAATCCTCACAGCACCACTCTGGAGAAGGCATTATTTTCCCCAGGGGTCTGCAGGTTATATAATTTGCTCCAGGTCAAGTCACTAGTGCATGATGGAGCCAGGATGTGAATGCACCACTATGCATCTTTCAAAATAAGTTGATGGTGAATTTTGATTCATCTGTGGCAGCATCATCTCCTGTCTGGGTTTGCTCTGCTGGGTCCCCCCCACGTGTTGCATATGCATCTCTTTATTTTTGGTTCCTTGTATTGCCCAAGTGATCATGTGTGTTTCTCTTTTGCATTTCTCCCACTGCTTTGTATTTGCTTATTTACACATCTGCTTCATCCGTAAGTGGGGAGTCCCTTGAGAGTAGAACTGTGTCTTATGCATCTCCTTCCAACACACCTAGCGTGATGGAGTAGAGACTCAAGAGAGATTGGTTGTTGAATGTGCAGAAGGAAAAATTAATTGATAGCTTTGGAGTGAGGGGCAGGATGATTTCAGGACTGAAGGTGCTGGAACAGCTCAACGGGTGAGGGCTGAGAGTCTTATATGTGCTCAGAGAAGGTAGCATGGGAGGGAGTGAGGGAGTATAGGTCTGTGGGTCTGCTAAGATTTAAGCAGCCAGGCAGAGAAGCTATTCTGGACTCTGGGAATGGGGGAAGCCAATTGGAGAGATGGGCGTGACTATGGGATATTTTCACTTATTCAATAAATATTTGAGCATCAACTGTGTGCTAGTAGTACATACAACACTACTTTAGGTAAGGTGGGGAGGGAAGACATCTATGAGGGGCTGACATTACAGCTCAAAGCCATCTATGTGAAGATTTGGAGAATATTCTGGACTAAGACGTCCCAGCATGTTTGAGAAACAATATTGGGGCAATTCTGTGATACAGGGAAGTTTTCTTGTCTTGTAATTTGTCATCTGTAAATGGGAATGATCACAGCAGCTAATAACCTCATAGGGTTATTAAGATGATTAAACAGAATAATGCACATGAGGAGCCCAGTACAGTACCTGGAATTTAGTAAACTCTTAAAACAAGTTGGTGCGGGGCCTCCTTGGAGGTGCAAGGGGTTAAGTCTTAGCACTATGAAACTGCAGCCACTGCAACACAAATTCCATCCCTGGCCAGGGAGCTTCCCACATGGCACAGCAGACCACTCCTGTCTCGCCCACTGCCTCCCTCAGTAGTGTATTTCAGTCAATCCACCTGTTCTGTTCCCCACTCTGTCTCTGCTGAATCCTTTTACCCCCTGCACTTCTAGCCTACACCCCAGATCTTCTATGCAAAAATTAAAAGAATAGAATAAATTTTTGAAAAAGACATACACTTGTGCAAAAATGTAGACACTCGTCTTCATAGTAGTGTTATCTGTAATAGCCAAAAAGTGATAACAACCCAAGACCCATCAGCTCATGGATGGAAAATCCAAATGTGACACATAGACTCAATGGAACAGCACTCCGTCTACAGAGGAAGGAAGCTACGGCTTACTCACCCCAAGACATGAAGCTTGAAGACATTTTGCCAAGTGAAATAAGCCAGACACAAGAGGACAAACTCTGCATGAGTCCACTTGTATGAAGTCCCTAAGGTAGTTAAACTCATAACGACAGAAAGTAAAGATGCTTGCCTGGGGCAGGCAGAGAGTGAGTGGTTATGTTTAATGGAGACAGAATTCCTTTTGGGGGTGATGAAAAAGTTCTGGGGCTGGTGATGGTGGTACAATTGTGTGAATGTACTTCCTGCCACTGAACTATATGCTTAAAAAGGTAAAGGGTAAATTGCATGTGTTTTATATATTACCATTTTTTAAAAAATGATACACAGTGAAAGAAACCAGACACAAAAGACCACATATTGCATGATTTCATTGATATGAAATGTCCAAAAGAGCCAAATTCATAGAGACAGAAAGTAGATTAGTGGTTGCCAGGAGATGGGAAAGGGGGGAGCGTGGGGGTGACAGCCAATGGGTATGAACCTTCTTTCAGGGGATGATGAAAATGTTCTGGAATTACATGGTGGTGATGGTTTCACAGCCTTGTGAATAGACTAAAGTCCCCTGAATTATATACTTATTTGAAGGGATGAACTGTTTGGTATATGAATTATATTACAATAAAATTTAATAAAAATGAACAAGTGTATGAGGTATGGGAAAAATACATAGATATGACTTAAGTCATCAACAAAGTTACCCACAACTGACATTATTATTATCAATGAATCAGGTGTATCTATGTCTATTTCCAGAGAAAATAGGCAAGGTGATTTGATTTGTTTCTTTATGGCTTTATACTTCAAATTTTTTTCAACTTCTAATATCCCCCTCCCTCTTCTCACCCCAAGAACTTCCTTTCTTCCTCATTTGGTCTATGATTTATTTGACCTAATTTTCACTGTAATCAAGTTTTCGGAAACCAATGCATTACTAGACAAAATGATCTAACAAGCTTTATTTTGATCATTGTTACAGATCCCTTCTCATGCAATCCCAAAATAAAGACTGTTATTTACTTGACCAGCAAAAGGCAGCACTTATGCATACAATCTGAAAAACATCCCTGGCTGGCTTACCTGATGATAAAAATGATTGCAGCTGAAAGCAGGAAGGCCAGACAATGGCAACAGATTGGCTGTGCGCCCTGAAAGCTGTGAAAAACGTAGTGGTCCGGCATCTTGATAAGGAAATCAATGACTTTCTTCACTCTGAGCAAAGGAAATGAAGGTGATTTTAAAAAATAATAATAACCAAAGCGGCAAGAATAAAACAAACTGGGAATGGACATTCAAACTAGCGTCGCTTTGCCTGCAAATAAAATCATCATGCCTTCAAATATTCATGGTGATTTCATTCCTTCATTCAGAGTCCTTGGAAATTACTGGAAACACCCATTCTAGGGGCAGCTAGCTGCTGGCCTTCCCCCATACCTGAGGCATTTTCTCAGTTTGTCAGGACAGTCATCCCAAAAGAGCCTCCTCTGAATGTCCCACCACAGGCATCCCATTCAGGAAGTCACCCTCCACCCCCAACGCCCCACCCCCCAGGTGGCAAGGCAGTATCGAACAAATTTCTTTTCGGGGGAAGTTACACATGATCTGTTTTTCTCAACCGGTGGTGCGGGAGCTACTTCTTCAGGCTCTCACTGTTCCCTGAACAGCCCTGGCAAACCAGAGGTGAAGTGAGTACAGGTTTTTCAAAGCCCCATTTCCTCTTCCTAATGGGTCGTTTTCCCTGAGCAATATAAGGACAGAATATTTTTATTTCGTGATTGACTAATGCTACTCGGAGTCATTGCAGCCATTTCTTCATCTTCTCACCCTCACAAATGTGCCTTTCTCAGCCAGGAAGCTATAATCCAATGTCTTAGGAGACTCAGAATTTTATTAAACATTTATTTGCTTTTCTCAAAAGTGAATGTATGTTAGCCTGATCATAAAATGAATGACCTTTTTTTAGGGGAAGGGAAGGAGGTAAATGAAACATGGGATTCATTTACCAGCTGATGCTGACGGCATAAATTAAGTGGAGAGGGGGAAGCTTCCCACACTCGAGCTGGGGGAGGGCTGCGTGAATTGAGAATGGAGAGAATGTTTTGCCCTGCCCAGGGAAAACACACACACACACACACACACACACACACACACACACCACACAGTGCATAGCCCTCAAGGCAGCCGTGACCCTGCTGGGCCTCACTTCATCGGCTCTGCCCTGGGCAAGGCTGCTGTGGTCTAAGAACAGTCCGACTGAGCACTCTGCCTTGCTGGGCTGATTCTCCACCTTCTGTCATCTTCAGAAAACTAGACGCATTTATGGAGGCCAGGAATAAAGACGGCCTTGGCGACAAGCCTCAGCCTGCTTGCACGGATCTGACTCCGTGGTGAAGGGTGGTCCAGAAA